>JAADVK010000550.1:0-22007 GCA_023334975.1 Globisporangium sylvaticum | reverse complement strand
GCATCGGCGTTGTCGCCTTTGCGCGCATTCGTAATCGCAGCCTCGTACACTCATCCAGCCTCCTCGCATGCATGCACACCGAGCAAACATTCCGCCTGGGCTTGCTCGTGAGAATGGCAGTTCACTATCGTTATATTCTTGACAGGCTGCTTGCAGACATGGTCCGCCCCATCAGCAACCTCTTCCCTGTCGTACCCCTTTAACACCTTTTTTCCATAGAAGCAATTCCGCGTCACCCAATCCCAACTACAACCTGCTTGGAACTCGAATCCATCACCTCGATCGATTCCTCTTGAGTCAGTATGTAATGACTCGATGGCTGCTCGTAATGGCTACTGGCTGTTTGGGGCTTTGGGAGAGATTCCATCATGTGACTCTTAAAGCGTGGGACAACTGCACAACTATCCTTTCGTGCGTTATGATCAGTCGGTTTGGCTGGCGCTCTTTCTTTCGATGGGCGGCACGCAGACCGATTATCCCATGGTACTGTCCTATCAGCTTCGCGCTCGTTGCGTGTGTCATGTGGCAGCGCTTGAACGCCTTCCACGCCTGCTTCGGATCATAATCAGAGTCTGCGCTGGGTTTGCATGAGCGCGCATGAGACAGAGGGGAGAGAAAAACAATGGCGCACGTCCGTGTCGTGTTGAGCTCGTCCGTCGATCGAGAATCTTGATCAGAACTGCTGCAGACAAGCCCCCTGACGACGACGCTTTCGCGGCAAAGCGCGGGAACGCATGGAGAAGCCAAAGAACGCGCGCTCGCGCTTGAACCACTCATCTCACACGAGAGAGAACGTCCAGGCGACGACGCGAATGAGTGCGTGAACAACAGGCAATTTGTATTGGTGGTGGTGGCCAAGTCGTCGTCTCCTGATCCGTGTGCAGTTGCACACACAGCCACAGGAGACGACGACGAAGAGCTCTCTTCGCGAAGCATCATCGTCCGATCTTTTTCGCAGCTTCCCCATACAAAGCAGCAGACCAACTGCGACCGCCTGGTGTACCGTAATGGCGGAACGTTTCCCGAGTGGTCACATGGCTCCGTCGTTCCCTTCCTTCTTCTTTTCGATTGGTCTATGGACTGCTGGCAGCAACCACAGCCAGGCCGCCCCCAAAAGGCATGCGGTCGCCCTTCTCCGCCTCCATTAATGCCGAGCGAGCGACCGGTCATTCTCTATTTATTCTATCTGTGCGCAAGCGTCAAGTCTGTTATTATATCAAGCAAGCGATGCCGCTCTTCGGTCTCGTGCGCCGCGTGCTCGCGCAAGCGCAGAACAAGCGCCTGCTCAAGCGCATGATGCTGCAGGGCGATAAATACGCCGACATCCGGCTGTCTGGCGCCACCATTTCCACTTTGCGGTCCAGCCAGAGCGTCAGCGGCAGCAGCACCGCCGCCAGCACGCCCAACACGTCGCCTGTCGCCGCCAGCGTCGGTCGTGCGAGCCAACGTAGCTCTTCCGCCTCAGCACATGACGCCAATGCCGCCACCGAGACGACACACTTCAGCAGCAGCCGAGCCAACAACAGCAGCCGCAGCAGCGGCAGTCAGAGCCGCCTCTCGGTGAGCGTCTGCGTGGTCGTGCCCGTGCAGAGCGCTGAGGCCGTGTGGATGGACAAACTGCGCGCGCAGGAGGAGACGTACCGCGCGTCGGTCTGCCGCTCGCTCTCGAGCGTGAGCGCGGACAGCTGCAGCTCCAGGCGGCGCTGCGACACCGTGGACGACTCGTTCGAGCTCTGGGACTACGTCTGCCCGCAGCTCGTACGCCCCAAGCTTGCCAACGAGTGGGTCTGACGGGGAATGCGAGAGCTACAGTGCGTCAAGTATCAAGTCAAGTATGACGAAGTCAAGCCAGCCGTGTGTGTGAGTGCGTGCGTGGACACCCACCCAGCAACGGGTATCATTATCATTATTCGGAGAGGAAGGAAGTAGCATAGTTATCATTATGAGCGAGTCAGGAAGTCAAGCAAGTCACGTTCAGGTCAAGAATGGACCAGTATTTAGAGAGCAGCGCTGGGGTTCGTAAGATCGAGAGAGAAGAGTACCATTAGCACCACAGTAAGTAAGAGCACCAGCAGCAAGCCCAGCGCTGCATCGTATAATAGACAAAGAGACACGCGCCATCGCACAGTCATTTACTTATTCATTCACGACGGCAGTACAACACCTTTCATTCGACGACACTTTTGGGCACATTCAGATTTCCATACAAAAGGCTCAACCCGCAATCTTTCTGTGGGAATGATTGCGAGCGGATCTTTTCGACCGAAGTGAGTACAGTATACCGCAGAAATCAGTGAGCACCAATCTCCTGCATTGTTGCCTTCCACAGTACTACAGTACTACAGTTTAGCAGTAGAGTGGACCACTCTACTTCACTTGTCCGCCTGTTTCCACCCTCCAATGGAGTGGCTCACTCTACTTATCACAAACAAATAGAGTGGACCA
Source organism: Globisporangium sylvaticum (assembly GCA_023334975.1). NCBI lineage: Eukaryota > Oomycota > Peronosporomycetes > Pythiales > Pythiaceae > Globisporangium > Globisporangium sylvaticum. The sequence goes on along the minus strand of JAADVK010000550.1, from coordinate 19,562 downwards.
CCCCACTCCCCCTCCTTTTTTGTTCTCAGCTTTTGACATCTTTGAAACTCCTCCTTCGTGTATTATAAAGACAAAGCGAAGAGCTCCAAGCGCAAAAAGCAGAATTTAGATCCCTCTTCCTTCGCGCGCGTTCTTCCTCGCTCCATCCGGCAGCCACCATCCGCGCATAACGAACACATCGGCACCACGTGAGCAAGAGCTCCCACTCCATCAGTCGCTCTATCAACTGCTCTCTCTCTCTCTCTCTCCTCTTCTTCTATCAGCCATGATCCGCCGTCTCTGCCCGGACGCCGTCACGACCGCGGCGGCGACCCGGAGCCTGCTCCCGCGCGTTGTCACCCCGCGTCGTCGCTTCAGCGGCCTGGTGGGCCAGCAGCACAAGCAGCTTGCGCGTCTCGGCCGAGCGTCCTTGCAGCGCGCGACGCAGAGCACCCCGGCGGCGCTGCGCCTCGTCGCCAAGGGCTTCTCGACCAAACCCACGAGCCCCGGAACCCCCATCGGCGTGAAGAAAGCCCCGGACCAGCCGCTCTGCTGTCCGCAGTGCGGATCGTCGCTGGCGCTGCTGCCTAGCGGTGCAGAAGCCACCGCAGCGGCGGTTGTGGACAAGCAGCTGGGCGAGGCGTCTTCTGCTGCGAACGCGCCGACCAGCTTCAAAGAGGGCGACATCGTCAAGTGCTCTGGCTGCAATCTGCAGTTCGCAGTCAAGTCGGCCAGCTCGTCGACCAAGCAGCCGCAGCCGACGTCAGACGTACAGCCACCTCAGTATCGCAATGCGGCCGCGGCAGCCGCGCTGAGCTCGCTACCGTCGTCGTTCATGGCTGGCAACATTCAAGCGCGCAGCTCGAGCATCGGCAGTGGGAACCCAACGAACAGCTCTGCGCCGCCAACCGCGTCGAGCGTGAGCGCCTCTGCGCTTCGTGGACGTCGAATGAATGGTATGTTTACAGGGCATATTAATGCTGTGTCGTGGTGTGAATAGCAGCTAGCTAACTGTCAATGCGTGTGTGTGTGTGGTATCTACCCTATTCAGCGGATGGCGAGTACGACAAGCTCGCGAGCGAGTCGCTGTTCCAGACGGGCTCAGGTGGTGGCGCGTCAAATGCGCAGTACAAGCAGCGCATCCTGACGCCGCGCGAGATCTACGACGGACTGAACCAGTACGTCATCGGGCAGGAGAAGGTGAAGAAGACGCTGAGCGTGGGCGTGCACAACCACTACAAGCGTCTGCGCGCGATCGAGATCCTGAACGCGAAGAAAGAGGCCGCGGCGTACAAGCCGGCGGTGCCGAGCGCGTCCCAGCTGGAGTACGAGGACCTCTCGCACGGTATCACGAACATCGGCCGCCGTCTGCTGCTGGAAGAAGTGCTCACGGACCTCGAGAAGAAGCATAACGCGGAGCTCGGCAGCAGCGACCAGGGAGCTTCGTCATCTTCGTCGGCATCCAACGCGTCACCGTTTGATTTCGCGACTGACAAGCTGCATCACCTCGAGGGCGTAGAGCTCGACAAGACGAACGTGATGCTCATCGGCCCCACAGGCTCGGGCAAGACCCTGCTGGCGAAGACGCTCGCGCGGCTCGTGAACGTGCCGATCGTGATCGCCGACGCCACGTGCCTTACGCAGGCCGGGTACGTGGGCGAAGACGTCGAGTCGGTGCTCTTCAAGCTGTACCAGGCGGCGAACTACAACCTCGAGGCGACGCAGCGCGGCATCGTGTACATTGACGAGATCGACAAGATCTCACGCAAGAGCGAGAACGTGAGCATCACGCGCGACGTGTCGGGCGAGGGCGTGCAGCAGGCGCTGCTCAAGATCCTCGAGGGCAGCTCGGTGAACGTCCCGGAGAAGGGCGGCCGCAAGAACCCGCGCGGCGAGTACATCACGATCGACACGACCAACATCTTGTTCATCTGCGGCGGCGCGTTCGCCGGGCTCGAGCGCCTCGTCACACGCCGCACGTCGCGGTCGTCCATCGGCTTTGGCGCGCAGATGCCCAACACGCGGCTGCAGGACTCGGAGCAGATCGGGTCGCTCATGACGCGCGCCGAGCCGGAGGACTTCGTGTCGTTCGGGCTCATCCCGGAGTTCATCGGCCGCTTCCCGATGCTCGTGAGCACCACGGGCTTGTCCAAGAGCGAGCTCGTGCAGGTGCTCACGGAGCCCAAGAACAGTCTCGTGCGCCAGTACAAGGCGCTGTTCGCGCTCAACGGCGTGGACTTCCACGCGACGGAGGGGGCGCTCGAGGCGGTCGCGGAGCACGCGATGAAGAAGAACACAGGCGCGCGCGGCCTGCGCTCCATCTTTGAGCGCGCGCTCATGGAGACGATGTTTGATCTGCCGGACCTCTCGGACGTGCGCGCAGTGTACGTGGACGAAGACGCGATCCTCGGCCGCAAGAGCCCCGTGCTGATACGCGGCGACATGACGCTCGACGAGTACCTCAAGGGGCAGCAGCAGCAGGACGACCAGGATGCGGACCTGGACAAGGGGCTTAATGACGACGACCTGGACAAGCAGGCGGTCGTCTAACGACCTCTGTCGTCCATTGAGTCATGCCATCCGATCAACTGACTGAGCGGCGGCTGCCTCGTGTTTTCCTATAACCATTGTCACCAACGAACAAAACAAGAAACAAACAAACAAGAGCCAATTTGCCAGTATCGCCTTCTTCGCCAGAGTTCGACGGCTGTTCGTTGCCAAATTAACGCCAGCGGATCTGCCGAGAAGCGACTCTATCCTCCCTCCATCCCTCAAGTCTGCGTCTATGTGTCTTTTGTATCCCATTTCAACTCGCATTTGCTTATTTGAGCTTGCTGTTCGTCATCCTTCCCCCACTGACTGTGGTTTGTGGTGTTTGGAGGTTAACCCTACTCACCAGAGACATGCGCCACACAATCCCTGTTTGAGAGTGAAAAAATGATCGCATCCCACACATTTTCATTAAAACCTTGCGATGCGCCAGCACTCGCAGGTTGTAATGAAATTGATCATTTTTTGGACCGGAATTCATTTCAAGTTTTTTTGTTTTTTCATTTCAAGCTTTTTAGTTTCAAAAACCATACAAAAGGGCCAACCCAAAAATATCCCACTTTGATTACAAAAGCAATCCAAAAATGCGCTTACGGATTATGCAAGCCGGGGTCGACGCAAACATATATATTTCGCAGCTATTTTTTATGACACGAATACAAAAGGTGCGGTAGCGGGAAAAGCTGCGCTGTCGCTGTAGTTGATAGTGTAGTTTACGGAGAGCAACTCCTACAAATAGCGAGAATGTCATAGTAAATTTCCGGTGTGTGTTGTATTTTGGGATTTTGAATAGTTTACCGCACATCCCCTATTGACCCTTTGGCAAGAACGTGTCACACAGCATTTTTCATCTTTTGTACCAGATTCTTCTGGTGGGACACATTCCTTCGAGTTCGACCTCAAACGAATATCACGAAACACTGTGTCCCAACGAGCTATATGCAAGACCCCACACAAAAGCTGTTGTGTTGCTTGTGACACATTGTTGAACGTGTATGCAATCCTTATCGACAATGCGACCAGTGTCAAAAAATGAGTGTACTAAATGCCCCACAAAAAACTAGTTGAAATGCACCACTCAAAAGATAAAGAAAAATGCATCACTCTGTAGCAGGGACCCGAGGGGGTTTTCACCTGCCAGACGATGATTTTTTTGCGATCACGCGCACGCACAATGTCGTTATACTGCGAGCACATCACGGCAACGAAGATAATCAGCTCAACTCCATACCATTCCTGATGCGTTGTTCACTCACCTCAGACATGCGGCGGAGCTGACATCCCATGGCACCTTCGGTGTCAGCGTCGGATATGATTGTCACGTCGCCACATGAAGTGATACATTTGACCACAAGAATTGGCATAACTTTTCTTTTAGACTGCGCAAACACAAACGACACCTGCAGAAGAATCACACGCATATAGTCATTACATATTCGCAATTCGCAACACTTCCTTTCCAAATCCACCATGAGCCACAGAAGCCCCGTCGAAAAAAAGCTGATCGTCTGCCTCTACTCCTACTTTTCCAATGAAGCGAAGAAGGAAATGACCCCTTGAAGCGCGGTTTGCTGCAGCGCGTAGCTGACGCGCTCACGATTCCCCACGTGTCGGTGTCGCGAATCGTGCGTTCCTGGAAGAAAAATGGCGACGCCTCTCTCGAATCCGCCCTCGCTCCACGCGGTCGGCCACCTCGAACAGTCAGCAGTGATGTTCGCGAATTAATTACCGGCGTATCAACAACCGTTATTTACCGAAGATTCCAACCACATCACCCCACATCAGAAGCGAGATTTTAAAAGTGATAATGAAAGCCATCCCTAGCAGGACGCTGCGCCGCGAATTGAAGCGGATGGACATGAACTACATCCAGGGCAAGCTCGAGACCCTCGTGTCGATCGTAAGTGCAACGTTGTGTTTCGCAACAAGTACCTCACCAACAAACGCTCGAATTTGACCACTCGCTCCTACCCTACTCGCTCCGAGATCTGCTTGGACGAGTTCTACAGCAATTTGAATCACGTGGCAAGCAAGACCTGGCTTGGGAAGAACACTCCTCGCTACCAAGCCGCTGGGGCTGGTAGTTGATGCTGCATTGTGGGGGCGAGCGCGATTCTAGTACGGAACGGCCGGCTTTTGGGGGAACGGGTGCCGCAACCTGTCCAGGCATGGCCGTCGCATTCAAAAAAAGCCGATGGGGATAACCATGGAAACTTTTCTGGCCCCTTCTTTAAGCGCTGGTTCGAGCAGCTGTGCGAAACACTGTCTAATACCTACGGTGCGTGCCGTATCCATTTAGATGGCGCAGCGTACGGCAAGCGTGTTTTAAACCCGCCCCAACGAAAGCAACAACAAAAAACATCGTCGACTGGCTTCTCGACGAAGGGGCTGCTGTGTCGCAGCCTCAACTCCTCAACAAGGACAAGCTTCTCGCAATTGCCGCCTAAATGAAGAAACCGGTGACGTACAAAGCAGTCGAAACCATCTACAGATGAAACTCAGAGAGTCGAAGTCCTAAGTACAGTATTTCTTTGTAACTAAGTTACGCAGTTGGTTACTTTGGACGGTGATTACGTTGTAAAGGATTTTTACTTTTCAGCTTATCTTGCAGGAGGGACAGTCTAAAACAGATGGTCGATACATAGCCGCGAATTGATTCTCGTTTTCAGTTACCTTTGGTTTTCGATCCAGTATCTCTCCCGCTTTCACGTATGATTCCATTACTTTAGTGTACTTAATTGAGAAGACCCAGCCTTTAAAACAAACAAAAAGCTTGTCAAATTTGATGGAGTTGCCACACAGTTACGTATCCGCAAACACAATACTTCTCTGTCCCATCCAAATATAAGCATTCGACGTTTCTCCCCATTTCTTTTTTCAACTGCGATTTAGGACAAGCTGAAAGCACGCCCAAACTCTCCGCAGCTCGATTCATTCTGTGGTATTTTTGCATAAAATAAGCACTTGAAGCAATGGAAATAACTGTTGGTTTCAGCGATCCGTTTTGACGGGTATAAGGCTTTTGTTGCAGCTGGGTCCCAAGAATAGCGGTTTTATTCAGACAAATCGCGGCTGCACTGTTTACAATGGACAAACTGACAAAGCCTTCAAATACGCTTAAACACTCCAAAATACAGGCTTCACGAATCAAGATTTTTCATGATAATATTATTTGTAACTGATATAAGTTAAATAGAGGCACAATTTTGACCAATCAAAGGCTAACAAAGTTACCACATCAGATTTAGGTCGGTTAAATGTCGGAATTAGTCATGGACTTGAGGGCGTCAAAGCCGCTTTGAACGACCTCAGCTGGGATGGTCAAAGAGACGGGAGGTCGTCCTTGAGCGACATGGTGCTTCTTCAAGCGGGGTGGCTGGGAGTTGTTGCAACCGTGGTGTGCTATGATCGTTTCCATAACTTTTTGCAAAGTCAAAAACGACTTGTTAATTGTTTCGGCTGAAATCTGCCGGAACGCATCAACAACGGCGCACACCAGTGCTTCCTTGGTGTACGCTTCCTTTCTGTACTGAATGGCATGCAAGGAACTAAACAGTCTGCCTTGGCACAAAGGAACGGCTCGAACAGCGACCGCAACTTCAGCGGCGACCACTTGGTGCGCACTGACTTTCGCAATGGAGGCGCAATGACGGCTTGTGGGTCATGGCGCACGCGCCAAATGCACCATACACTTGCACAGCTGAGGCCAAATCCTTCCACCGCCGCTTTGACGGACCCTTTTGGGAGAATGGGGCCAATGGAGCGGCTGCACAGGAAGAGGACGACCGCGACGCGAGTTGCAGAGCGGATGCTTTTTGCTGCGAGAGTGCGAGGCATTGTAGACTGGTGGGACGTAAGCAAATGAATGAACGTTGGTTGCGCGGCGATATTGCCGTTTCTTTTATGAAATTAAGAATATCGTTTATCGATAAATCGTGCTTTCATAATGTCAGCCCGTTCAAGATATTAGATAATGTCTTGTTTGGATATTGTCTTGATCGGGGTATAAATCAATTATTTTGGGATATTGGTGGAGTTAAAGTTGTGTAGAAGCTCGGATCTTTGGCCATACAGCTCGTCCGCAGCGAAGCCAAGGCAAAATGCTGGCTTTCTCACTGGTATGGTGTTGTCAGAGCCATCGCAGCCAAGTGTCAAGTTCTACGAAGGCAGACACAATTGCTCTCCATGCTCTCAAACAGCACAACACACACTTTAATCACTGGTGAGCGGTTGATGGCTATTCAGGGGAAACGGTCCACAAAAAAGCACGCGGGATCGCGCCATTTCTGATCTATCAAGTGAAGAAGTGCCTCAGAGTTGAGTGCACCTTCACTTTACTCCTTAATTAAACCTGCTTGTTTTTTCGAACGAGAGCAAGCACCACTGCGCCAAATGGCGATTACGGTCGCGTCGATCACTCTCTTGCGCGATTAATTCGAGAATCGAGAGCTTCGCGGTCGCTCAAAAAGTGTACATATGAGCAAAGCGTTGCACTGCCAGCTTCTCATTTCGTGAGCAGTCATGGCTGATGCAGCCTGCGACGCTGTAAAATGGCCGCTCAAGTATTCATTTTCTTTTGCAAACAGGCCGCGATTTGTGAATCAGGTTGTGCCTCAAATTCATAATCATCCACTTCCATCCTCATCTTCCCTCTGTCGGTGTCTCTCTAGCTGTGTGCGCGCTGCTGTCTGCATGCATTCGAAGAAAAGAGCGCCAAGTGGGGACTTGCAGCTCAAGAGCACAAGAGTCTCCAAAAGTGTATGTTGAAGTCGCTCGATCCAACTGTCCATTGAGCGGGACGAGCGGCCTCCGGTGGAGGAATGAGCACAAGAGCCTGACAAACGGAGCATATCACAATGCGGGGCGTCGTCCATTTCTGCAACAGCTCAACAGACACTCGTTCATTCCGCCACCAGGCATCTTGTGTAAAGAGATTGGAGCCATGCTCCCACACAAGACACAAGGACGAAATCAAGTGAATGAGGAATGTGTTTGGCCCGTCGTTTCAAGATCAAAAACGGTTTTCACTTTTAGCCAATCACAGCATATTTTGATTTACTAGCGCAAAGCCATTGGCTAAAAAGAAGTGTTCGGCGCAGAACTGAACCGAGAGAAAAGCTGAAGGTGCAGAAACGAGCCACTGCTCCCATGTCATCACCATCAGGCAGCTCAATCATGATTGATGAGGCTGGCTCAAAAAGCAGCACAAGAAAAGGCCGACAGCACAGCAGTGACGTCCAATATTTTTCTGGCGATGCATTTTTGGATCTTGAACAGCCAGCAGCTTTTTCTACATGGAGAAATACAACTTATGCAGCGTGGAATCTCCGCCACAGAAGCCCAAAGCGTTTGTTTAAATTTTAATCTTAAAGTCTTCCAGCGTTGAACAAAGTGCTTGGTGGTTTTGGCCCTGGGTTCACATGCGCTCCGTCCATCCATCCAAAGTCTTCTCTTTGTCGCTCTTCCTCTTCCTCTCGCTCGTGTTGGTTGGCTTGTGGGGATTCGTCCCCCTCTCTTGCCTCCTCTTTCCATCTTTCCCCACGCATCATCTCTCAAGACATGAAGAAGAGCAAGCAAGCCACACAATCGGACCAATCGCCAAAGCAGTCGCAACCTCTCGCTCGGTTCTTTTTTTCTGAAGTTGGGTGGAGCGGTGCGTCATGGGTTGACACGTAGCGCGCATGGCCGCTGCCAAGCAACCTGATTGGCCGAGCGAAACGCGTCACCGGCTCAGTTCAGGGGGATGGAGCCATAGCAGCGGAACCATCGAATCGCATCAAATATGGCAGGAGCATTTAAGCATACAGGTCTTTTGGCACAAACTCCCAAACACGGAGTATCAGTTATACAGAGTGTACAGGTTTATGCAGGTAAACGATGCGAGCGTTGGGAGCAGAAGAGGAGCTCCGGAAAGGGTGCACATCACCAACAGCTACCTACCTACGGTACAGTGCATACAGACAACACTGGAAAGCTCCTCACGATTGATCACTCGACCTGCACCTGGCACCAAGGAGATGGGGATCGCAAAACAAAACTTTTGTGTGTTTGTGCAATGCCCCGAGGCTTACTGTACGATCCCAAGGATAACAGGACGACGGACCCCAGACAGACACTCGCACGCACTCTTCAGTCTGTATCTGTCTTCTGTGTCTGTGCTGGCTGCACCGCTTGCTCGCTCGCTCTCATCGCTCACTTCGGAATTTCCCCACTCCAAGGCACACCTCACACCCTCCACGCAAGCGACTCGACTGCTGAACGCAAGAAGCAAGAAGCCCCGTCCTTATGCTGTCTTCCGCCTCGTCGTCCTCCAAGTGGGCGTCGCGCGCCTGCACGGCGCTGTCCGTGGCGGCGCTCGTCGTGCTCATGAGCAGCCTCGCCGCGGCGCAAGACGCCCCCGCCGTGCCCGAGTGTACCGCGTCGCAGTACCTGGACGCGGAGAACAACGTGTGCGTGGACTTCCCTCGCCCCGGCGCCAAGGCGTCGCAGGACCTGAGCGCCGAGCTCAACTCGGGCAACACGGCGTGGATGCTGGCGTCCAGCGCGCTCGTGATGATCATGACCCCCGGTGTCGCGTTCTTCTACGCCGGTCTCGCCGGTGAGGAGATGGCGTCCAACACGATCATGATGTCGTTTGTGTCGATCGCCATGGTGTCGATCCAGTTCTTTGTGTTTGGCTACTCGGTCTGCTTCGGCTCGGACGGGCTCTTCCAGTGGGCGGGCTACAACGACGTGGGCAAGATCCCGAGTGGCACGTACGGCGGCCAGATCCCGCACGTGCTCTTCGCGCTCTTCCAGACCCAGTTCGCGATGATCACGCCTGCGCTGCTGAGTGGCGGCATCGTGGGCCGCATGAAGTTCGGCTCGTTCGTGCTCTTCACGCTGCTCTGGACGTCGCTCGTGTACGACCCACTGGCACGCTGGATGTGGGCGTTGAAGCTCGACGATGACTACGCGCTCACTGCGCTCGGCTGGGAAGGCAAGATGGGCTCGCTCGACTTTGCCGGCGGCACCGTCATCCACGTGTCGAGCGGTTTCGGCGCGCTCGTCGCGGCCATCGTCGTGGGCAAGCGCTACAACCACGGCGAGGAGGTGAAGCCGCACAACGTGCCGCTGGTCATGATCGGCGCGACGCTGCTCTGGTTCGGCTGGTTCGGCTTCAACGCCGGTTCGTCTGGCGCGGCCGACGGCATCGCTGCGATCGCCGCCATCAACACGCACTTGGCTGCCTCGGCCGGATTCCTCACGTGGATCGCGATGGACTGGCTGCTGAACGGTTCAGTGGACCCTGCTGGCGCTGCCAGTGGCGCTGTTGCGGGTCTCGTGAGCATCACGCCAGGCTGTGGTTACGTGCTGCCGTGGGCGTCCGTGGTGTTTGGCGTCGTCGGCGCCATCGTGGCGTTCGCGTGCGTGCGCTTGAAAAACTACTTGCGCTACGACGACACCCTGGACTCGTTCGCGATCCACGGCTGCGCGGGTTTCGTGGGCGGTCTGCTGACCGGTCTCTTCGCCACGGACAAGGTGAACCCGGGCGTGGTCGGCGGCGCGTTCTACGGCAACGCCGAGCAGCTGTGGCACCAGTTTGTGTCGCAGTGCGTGGCCGCCGGCTACTCGTCGGTGGTGACGTTCCTGATCCTGATGGCGCTCAAGTACACGATCGGCATCCGCGTGTCGGAGGAGAAGGAGGTGAACGGCGTGGACATCTCGTACCACGGCGGCGCCGCGTACACGAACCAGAGCTCGCACGGCCCGTCGTCGCCGGTGCTCAAGGCCGCGAACCCGCCGCAGACCGACTTCTCGGCGCTCATGACGCCGTCGGTCGTCGACGGCTCGGAGCCAAAGCCGAACTCGGCTATCACCAACGTCTAAGCTTTTTAACATTCGCGTCGTCGTCGGGTTGGTATTCCGCTTTTCTGGCATTAAGAGAGTGGAGTATACGACATGCACACAAGAAGAAGAATGTCGTTGTGTACTTCTATAACAACAAGTGATTTTATAACATTGAAGAAAAAATCTTTCCAACCACAAAAACAACTTGGCATTTGTATGGATGGCTCTGTTTGCTTTTTAGTCTGGCGCTGAAGTTGCTCTAATTTCCGTTTTCTGTTTGACCGATGTATCGTCTGATGGGTACGAACAACAACTTCGACGTGAGTTCAGATATCACAAGAATTGCTTGCCTTGGGAAAGACGAACGACGACTACCCCACCCTGAACAGCCCCCTCTGCCAAATCGCGAGTTCTCCTGAGACCCCAAGTGGGCGTGACAGCCCGAGCTAATCGAATATGCTCGCTATGGCCAACAACGCAGGGGTCGGGCTCGTGGTGCTGATTCTTCGCGCAGTGCCATGAGGAGTGTCCGCGTGTGCATCAAGAGCTCCGCGGGCTACTCGGTTGGAGTGCGGACGTCGAAATTTTGGCCTGGCTGTATGTCCACAATCCTGAGCTGTGCGTTCAGTCGGACGTTAGCTGTGCAGATCGCCACGTCCACGCAGGTGATCATGCAGTCGTCGAACTTCTTCAAACTTACAAGCAGAGATTTCTCCTCGCCAACCGAGACGAAGAACCCACAACGACAGGAGTCTGTCTTCCGATGATGACCCCCCCCAGAAGTTACGCTTGTTGGGCCAGTACTCGAACAAGAACAGGCTCTTCGATGCACGAAAGCTCGCGTTGAAGACGAAGAGCACCTATGATGTCAGGGTTCTGGATGTTTTTCTGAGGGTCCGCGCAGGTGTCGACGCGCTTCTGCACAGCAACAAGGCAGTTTAGTCAGTGCCAGCAATCCTAAGTGGTGATGTGTGGTTCACTGGCGCACGTACCAGCGAGGAGCAAATGAAGAAGCCTGGATTTCCCGTTCGTCTCTGCTGTGTTTGTCCTCACATCGCAGTCGAATGAAGCCACCTCGCTGGTTCTCGCTCGCTGTTGAAGGAAGCTTATAATCCCGAACCATTGTCTCTTGGTCGCCAAAATCACCGGTTTCGCATTCTCAAAATGACAAATTCGGCGAGCGCTGCCTTGGATCTATATAAAGCGCGTTCTTGTGGGGGGGAAATGGTTCTGGTCTGGAGCTCCATCAGCGCAACAGCAGCGTGAGAGCGTGTGTGTAAGAGAAAGAGAAAGAACGCTCTTTCGTGTGTATCGCCTTCAGTTGCTTCTTCAATACCACTTCGAGGCGACTTTACCGGAGACGCAAGAAGACGCAAGCCATGGTGGTCGGAGGCATCGCTGCGGGTCCCGAGGGCAAGGAGGCGCTGCGACTCGAAGCGCGGCGTCAGCGCGAGAACGAGCGCCTCAAGAAGCTCGGCCCTGGTCGCCTGCGCAACATTGGCGTACGTTATCACACATGCACTTCATAGTGAGCAAGTACAACAAACAGAGCACTCACCATTTTCTTGACTTTTCTGGTTGCTGCTATTCATCCAACAGGCTGACATCGCGAGCGTGAAGAACCAGATCGAGGAGAAGAAGCTGCAGGAAGAGGCGGAACGAGACGCGCAACGCCAGGAAGACAATGAGAACGAAGCCATCCGCAGGTACTTGCTACAGGTCGAACCCGAGGACGCGCTCGCAAAGCGCAAGGAGCTGCTCACACTGCGCAACGACTGGCGGTACCAAGCGTCTCAGCGAGACGACGCTCGGCAGCACGACGCCTACGTGCGTTCAATCGGCATTGACCCCGACACCTGCGCTCCTGGAGCGGCTCAGAAGTTCGATGGCGAAGACGCGCTCAGGCTCGAGCGCACGCGCATGCAAGCTTTGCAGTCCAAGCAGTGGTCGCTGCAGCTCATGGAGGAGCGCAAGCAGCGCGAAGACAAGGAGCAGCGTGAGCAGGCAGCGTACATGTCGTACCTGTTTGAGATCGAGCGCTTATAGCAGGCACTGCGCAGTGCAAACGAGCGCGAGCGAGCGCACATTGCCTCCGAGATCCAGCGCCACAACCAGATGGTCCTCGACGACAAGCGCGAGCAGGAGCGGCGTCGCCAGCAGCTCGAGCAGCAACAGAACGCGCAAGAGATCCAGTACGTGCTGCAGAGCAACCTCGTCAGCGAGAACCCGCACCAGGCTGCACTCCCCGGAGTGCCGTTCGACCAGCGCGTGCGTGTGGACCACTGGAAGGGCTTCTCGATCGACCAGACCCGACAGTTTCTGTCGCAGAATGACCAGCTCCTTGCTGACAAAGCCCGGCACACGGAGCAGATGCGCTTGCAGCAGGAAGAAGAGAACCGGCGACAGACTGAGCTGCAGCGGATATTGGCGGAGGAGGAGTACAACAGCCAGAAGAAGCGAGCACAGGTCGAGTTAGAGATCAGACAGGATCGCAAGCGGCAGGCGCGCGAAGCCGCCGAGCGGGAAAAGAAAAACGCAGAGGCAGCGCGCGGGAAATTCGAGCCGGGGTTCTTCCAGGCGTTCGGTCGATCGTATCGCTAAAACCTGTTGGTACATCATCTACACAACAACAACAACAAAGAGAGAGAGAGAGAGAGAGAGAGAGCCATTAATCCTATTCAATACACCGTTCATTTCCATTCAAGTTCAGGTCCGTCGACTCACCTTAGAGATCGCTAGCTAGCAGTACGCTCTCGCCAAGAGTTGTTCGAGCACGTGCGTGGCTTCGTCCAGTTCCTGCTCGGTCACTACGCTCAGTAACGCTGCGGACGTGGCCTGTGCTGATGAAGAAGAGAGCGCTTGGTGGGTTCTCCGACACATGGACACAAAGGCGTCGAGCTTCTGGCGCTTTCGGGAACGCCCGCCCTCGGATTCCTGGCTGTTTGACGCAGATACCTCGGACGACCGCGCCTCGGTGCTTTCGTGGTCGCGCTTCAGGTTGTCAGGACCAGCATCAGCAACCGCACTGCCATCAATTCGACTTCTTCCTTTTTCGTCTGGAAATCGTTCGCAGTACAGACGCTCGTGTCGAATTCTCGCCTGCACTCGATACGAAGAGCTCATTTCCGCACAACACGCACTTTCAGCGTCTACGTTGGAGATCTGCTTGAGCGCCAGAAACTCACTGAAGAGCGCTTTTGCATTCTCATGGAGCATGCTTGCAACAGAGAGGCTTGGGTGGCTCTTTTGATACTGCACGATATTCGAGTGGGCTAGGAGCTCGTAGAAGGCGTCGAACGTGGTCGACAGATGCGGCGATAGGAGCTTTCCACTGCCACCCTTGCTGTTGAGTAGACTCGACAGATTTCGGAAGAGCCGCATGAACAGCTGCCACGCAACCTCCATATCTCCATCAGCTACTTGGACGTCGAACAGCGTATTCTTGGCAAACCACGCGACGATCACAATGGCTCCACTCACGTCGTGCGGCTGCGCTTGCTCCAGTACCTGTGAGAGATCTCTCAGCGCAAAGACAAACTGGTTGCTCTGGTTCCGTTTCAGCGTGTTTCCCAACTTCCCCAGCAAGTGGGTACTCGTTTCTAGGATCCTTGACAGAGTGTGGCTTGCCTCACGCTCTAGTTTGAAGTCCAGGATCGTCAGAGTCTTTGAACGAGACCCACCAAGCCCCATTGCTGCTACTCTGGGGTTGATCTTGCTCAGCTGGGTCAGGATTTCCGAGGTCATGGGTACCAGCATGCGCGCAAGTTCATCGAAGTCTGGTCCCTGCGCGTCGTTGTCGTCGAGGATCGCCTTCAGAACGAGCAGACACACGTCCAGGATCCGCATCATGCCATGTTTCTCTTCTTGATTCAGGCTGGTACTCGAATTTAGCAAATCCAGGACTGTGCCGCAGCACTCGAAGCACATGGGCAGGTACTTTGCGACCCACTCTTCTTTCTCCGGGTGGTCGTAGTTCTTGAGGAAGGACACGGACGACAATTTCTCGAGAACGTTCAGCTGCGACGCCACTTTGAGCGTAAACGTGTGCGACGGTCCCTCCGAGAAGATGGCGTCGACGATCTCTGTGGCTTCGTCGATGCACAATCTCTTGAGCGAGTCTGGCATCTCTGAATACAGGAACGCGACCAGCTCGTACACTTCCTGCTGTGCACCAGGCGCAAGGGTAGCAGTTCCACCTTCGCATTGGGCAATCGCAATCAGCGTTGTCAGCGTAGCGCCAGCACGCTCTTCGTCCCAGCCAAAGCAGATGAATTCCTTCCAGACTTCCCACATAATGAAGCGCCGAGAAGGATCGGGATGGAAAAGCTGCTTGATCAAGAAGAGCTGCAGCGCTTCGATGTCGTCGACTCTCAGCAGCAGGTTCAGGAACGAATCGAGAAAGAGCTCGTTCGACTCTTTCATCGCTTTCCAAGGCACGTGGAGAGCGCTAGTTTGATACCGTTCGAGCAGCATCGCCCCCGCTGCCAGGATTTTTGCGCCGCCGATCTCTTCACTCGGGTCCTCTGCAGGCAAGATGTTGTCATCTGCCGAGCCAAACGCCGCGACAACCAGCAAATGGCCGATTCGAATGGACGACTCAGTCTGCTGCTGACGACCCTTGTCGGTTTGGTGGTCTGGTGATGAATCTCCACAGCGACGCTGTGTGATCGCGCGCACCATGTCGTCGTCCGAGTGCCAGAGCAGGACACGCATTTGCTCGCGCGTTGAGGCACTGACGCTGTCTGCGTCAGCAGCGCCGAGTTTCTCTGCCAACGTGATGACCATGCCAAGCAGTCGTGATACCTCCACTTGGATCTTCTTTGGGATCGCGTTTGCGTTTTGTGTCTGGGACAACTCTGTGAGGCTCGCGGCGACGTTCACCAATGCCATGATACTCGATTCAACCTACATGTGATACACATTGTACCAAAGAAGAAAGAGCTGTAAGCTCCACATCTCTCCGAGGCTCATATAGTAGGTTTACATCAAAAGTCGCCGCACCTCGGAGGTCAGCACAGTCAGGTAGCGGAGCAGCTGTCCTTGGAACGCGCGCCAGTAGAGCCGCAGGAACTTGAGCGTTGCCGTGAGTTTCGCCTCGGAAAGTCCGTCACACGCGCCGCAGAGCTGCAGTGCGCACTGCTCCATAGACGCGATCACACTCGCGAGCATGTCGTCCACTTGGAACGTGGTGGCGCTGCTGTTGGTCTCTGAGCCAATTGAAGATGCTGACTCGGATGCATTTGCATCTAGAATGTGCCCAAATGACGACGACATCTTGGTCAAGTTCTAATACAGACAACACCACACATGCAAGTGAGCATAGAAGTTGACTAGCGATGCTTGAGGAAGGAAGTAAATTAGTTGAGTTGTTCGTACCTTCCACACGAGCGTCACGATTTTGAAGTTCGCTGCCGTCGGAGATGCTTCGCGCTCTGCTATTGTGTCATGGAGAGCGAGTAGCATCGAGGCGATGGAGACAACTCGCTTGTGGCGGTCACTGGCGTTGCCCTCACTGCTCGCATTCGACGAGCCGTCACTCGGACTGTCGGTGTAAACCAGCTCCAGCACGTGCTCGCACCATTGCAGGAACATCACGCGTTCCTGCTCCTCCAGCGACTCAGCGCTCAAGCGCCTTGTCGCGAGTCTGAAAAACGCAAGCAGCGTGTCGATTGAGTGCCGCCCGCCACTTCCAGTACTCGCCCGCAGCTTGACGTTGCCCATCAGCTGATCCAGGAACAGCGCGAACACGAGTGTCGTTTCGCCCACGCTCTCTTCAACCGCACCAGCAGTCTCCACAAGAGCAATCAACCCAAGCGCGACTTGCTCCATCACGAGCGGCTCGGCGTCCTGCTGCAGGAAGCGCAGGAGCTGCTCGAGCTGCTGCTCGTCGCCCAAGTCCGCGCTGCGCGTGATGTCTCCACAGAGTGCCGCTGGGTCCGACGCGTGCGCCACCTGAGCCTGCTGCTGCTGGTCAGCGTCGTCAGCAACACCTTCGTCTTCACGTGCGTGTGGACGGGTAGCTCCTCGTGCATCGCCGTCGCCAGCAGCGTCAGCGTGAACAGCGACGTCCTCGCGCGCAGGTGACGCCATTTCCGCAATTTCCTTTTTGCTTCGAGCTGATTGCACTCTGTTTTGGCGGGAGCGATATTTGATTGAATCAACTCGCTGAGTTTATAATTGGGTGCACCACATACTGTTCGGGATAGCGTGGACCACCTTGTGAGAGGATCCTCGAAACGCCTGGCTGAAGCCTCATGCTGTTTTAATAGGTCAGCCACTGTACACTGTACAGCCATCCAGAATGAAGACCACACTGGAAATGAATGTTCATGTTCGCCCCTGAAATCGAGACATTTTCTAAAGCAATCTGGCTTGCATTTGACAAGTTTCCATTTGTCAGCTCATGCTGTTGCACATTGCTCTCGCTCCATGCGTCCATTGCTGCAGAAGCGTGCCAATGCGCATACAGAATATACAACAACTGGGAGATGAAAGCTATTAGATGATGCGACACCACTGCCCTTCCAGGTGGAAGGAGCACCGACTGTTTTTGCTGTCAGACCATCAAAATGGGAATCACTCACTCACTCACTCCACTGCTCTTCCGACACGTCGACGACTGCCTGCGTCAAGTGCAAGTGCAAGCCCCTGATATTGAGTTTGTAGTGTCAAATAGACATCTTTGGTGAGTCTCGTTTGCCTATTATCGTAGCAAAAGTCTATCGTTGCCTCGGTCTTCTTGCTTGCATGCGAGCCACACTGCGATTTTGTTTCTCCAGAAGTGCAGAGGACTTGCTCTTTCCAGTTAAACCAGGACTCTAGACAAGAGTGGGAGATACAGCACGCCGTGGACCAACCCGCGCCGGCCACGTCCGATCCGATCTCCATGTTGAAGTGCGCAGGATGCGAGGCGCCACTGCGTTTGCTTGGGCATGTGACAGATAGATTGACGATTGAGGTTCGTTGTTGGTTTGCTTCCAGGTGCCACCACCATTTCCATTCGAAAATGAAGGGGGATGATGCTGGCGGATTAATCGCCAATCAAAGCGATACTGTAAAATCTGAGAGCGAGGACAACTTTGAAAAGATACAGACAAGCGCGTGAAACGCATTGGCGAATTGGTTGGTGTCGGCGCGCTTGTCTATTGGAAATGTACCGTAAATCGCGGAACTCTATCAAACAAAGCACTTTTGGCATCATCATCGAATTGTCAACCGCAGCCGAAAGGGTGACTCTTCATAACGATACAGATCCTTCATGTATTCACGAGACGGCCATCATGTGCCACGTGCAGTCCCATGGTTTTCCTGTGACTGGCGGGCGACGGATCGCCTCGTGGCATCCAACCAACACGCAAGACGTCGTCACGTTCATCGTCACTTTGCCTGGATGGGCTCGCTGGAAGGTGGAGCTCTGTCTTCTCGTCGAAGCACCTGCCTTGATCTTTTGGATCGAAAAGAAGAAGCTCGGAACTTTTTAGGTTTTTACCCAATCGGCAGAAAGGCGGCGGATGAGGCAGCTCGTCCACTCATGTCTCATGTTGATTGGCTATAAATGCGATCCACTCTCTTTGTACACTGTTTTTCATGATGATTGGCGTAAAATAGGACGCAAGCGATTGTGTGGAGGCAAGCGTCCGCTCTGTCCGCTCCGTCCACTTACTTTGATCAGGTGAAACCGACTCTTGCGGTTAGAACTGGTTTGTTGACTCGGCTGAGAGGGAAACCCACAAACCAAGCCTGTCATACCATACAAAACCAGAGAGAGAGAGAGAGAGGGCGGGACCAGACAGCCGACCAGCCTCTGCTGTGCTGTGTGTGAGGCTTCGACCCTTGCGCTTGGTCCGCAAAGCGAAGCTGAAAGCACTGGTTCCGATTTTCCCCAACCACAGCACTTGTGAAAAGCCCCAGACGTCCACATCCGCATCCACATCCACATCCACATCCACACGCACCCACGCACGCACGCTTCTACCGCCGCCTTCGTCCGTGTAACGTCGTTGTCGTCCGTCGTCCCAGTTCTCTGTGCACGTCCAAGTCCCAAGTCCCGTCCGCGGATCAGTTTTGCCCTCCCGTTTATCCAGTTTCTATCTATTCCCCCCACTATCTATTCCACCAGCATGAAGGACGCAGTGACCAGCGCCAGCCTCTGCGCGCGCGTGACCGACGCGCCGGCCCTCGGCGGCGTCAAGATGTACCAGGTGAAGATCTCGTGCAAGGGCAAGTCGACGTCCATGTACAAGAGCAAGGAGGACTTCCGCAACGTGATCAACATGTTCAAGCTCGTCGGCGCCATGGCGTCGCGCAACAAGGGCGACGCGCAGTGCGAGGTGTGCGCCACGTGCAGCGCCATGCCGATGATCAAGGTCTGCGACGAAGAGAGTCTGAACGCGTTCCTCGTGGCCGTGCTGGACAAGCTGCGCAAGTCGACGCCCGACGCGATCGAAGAGTGCAGTCGCCACAACGGCATCATCACGATCCTCATGGACTTTTTGAGCGTGCGCCACGGCAAGTACTTTTGCGACCTGCCGGAGGGCGAGGAGAGCGCGGCAGACAGCAAGGGCGAGACCCCCGTGCAGGAGAACGACCTGGATCACCCGATCGCGCACTGCTCGCTCAACCGTACGCTGTCGCAGCGCTTCGCCGCCATGGACTCGGTCTGTTAACCGGTCAGCTTCTTCATGTCTGTCCGGCGTGGAGAAGCTGACCTGACCTGACCCCGGCGACGAGCACCACGGAGCTGAGCTGATTAGCAGTAGTAGTTATGAAGATTATTATTCCCCGTCCACCGTCCCAACCCACACCCACAGCGTACAATAACATCTGAGCACACGGGAACGGGATAATAAATATACCACCAGGATGAAAGCACGTCCTGCATTTTGAAATATCAACTACGCATGGGATTTGTTGTGGGGCCATCTAATGTGATATTTGGATTGTTAAACTGCGTTGTTATCAGGCCAAGGTGGCCGCGCAGGCGAGGACCTCCTACGGACGGAGCACAGATCTTCCAGGCCGCGCGGATCCATATCCAGGGACTGCGCGGTCCGAACATCATCCGTCCGAGCCAAAAACAGCAAGCTGGCGTGGTCCAACCACCTGTAGTTGGAGGTCCTCAGGTTCGGAGTCGAGCTCCGAGATCGGTTCTAGCATTGAGAGCGACTCCAGGCTCTTTGTCGCCTCACAAAGTGCTTTTCCAG
>JAADVK010000549.1:0-22008 GCA_023334975.1 Globisporangium sylvaticum | reverse complement strand
AGAGAGAGAGAGAGAGAGAGGATTTATTGTTAGTAGACTCGAAATGCTATAAGCTTGAATGAAGCCCGAGAACCCCATCAAGTGCTACGATCGCTGTTCCCAACGATAATGAAGTGGCAGAGACTATGGCGCGATGGAGAGAGAGAGAGAGAGCGAGAGAACGAGTATTGAAGGACTGGGAGTACTGTAGATGGACGGACGAGTGGTTGATCACCTCCGAGAGAATGTGGATCCATCCATTCGTAAATGTGAAGATGGTGGTGGTGGTGGTCAGCTATATATTATGTTCCTGCATGGTTCTCTCGCATTTACAATTGTAATCATCCAAAGTGGCTTGCTTACTGGAGTATAGAGAGAGCACGAGCAATTGTCCAATTGGGCAAGTGGACTGGACGGATCAAACAGACAGACAGACAGACAGACGTCTGTTGCGGATCGCTCCATCCGGCGTCTCGGCCTCTGTGAGAAGGAAGGCAGCCATCGTGGAAATGGACACACTCCTTATTTTCCAAGAGTCACAAGGACGCCAGCGACTATTCTAACTCGCGTTTACACAGCGCACGCATGGCTACGCAAGCCAATCCAGCCACGTACAGTAGCCATTCTGGCCACAAGTTGAATTTTGCTGGCGGACCATCTAGAGCGAGGAGCCTGGCACATGGGGGCAGACGTCTCTGCTTATCAAGGGATATGCGTTCAGGAATGAACAGGCGCCAATTCGTTTTCTAGCTGGGCACAATAATGTGTCCGCCCTTACAAGCCCAGCTGCAGCGCTTTAAGATCGTCGGAGGTGGCTGTCGATGCGACGGTCTCGGACCAATCCGAGCCAAGACGCTGCTTGCGTCAGCGGTGGCACCGCGTCGACGCCTCACGCACAATTTGACACTGAGAGGATGGGGGCAGAGGAGGGAACAGCTCAAACGAACGCACACACAAACACAAGAAACAGAACGCAGAAGTCATGAGCTCTTCTTTCTTCAGACTTTGTTTCCTATTGTTGTTGGCTCGGGAATGTGCGGAACCCCTTTCTGCTAAAAAGCTCCAGTTCCAAAACGAATCCGATACAAAAACGTCCCACTTGAGCAGCGAAAAGTCCAAAAAGGTTCATTGTAGACTTGGAACTCACTGATTCTTTAAACACCTTTGTATAAAACAGAAACGCTATACATATTTTTCTTACAATTGCAGTGCTTCATGGTTTGAAGCAAACCTCTTCAATAATTCGTATTGAGCTTACAAGGTCAAATCCACTCCCTCTAGCTTTTCTCTTTCGTACCCTGAACATTATTGCGGGTGACGTAGACGAGTCCTCTCTCTCTCGCTAAAGTATCCCTTTTTGCCCAATCGTAACCGCCAATTTCCATCCATCAGCCTCTCATTTGGCTCCGAACACCTCTCTCCAACTCATTTGACAAACAGCAACTTAAGCCGATGTCGGCCAGACGCTCGTGGTGCTGCAAAGGAGATGCGCCTGCGACACGCGTCCTGGCAATGTGCACAATTGCCGGCTGACCACCATCAGCAGCAGCTCAGCTCAGCTCTGGCAGCTTTGGCTCTGTGGGCGTGAAGCTCTTCTTCTTGGCTTCGCTTCGTTGTCTCCAGCGTTGCAACAAGTCTCACGAAACGCTCCTCCGCTCTCTCAGTCTCATTCATTTCATTCAGCATTCAGAACCCGCTCAGGCTCACAGCGAAGCAAAGCGAAGTTCACGAGAGGCATCCCCAAGCCCAAGATCCTCCCGTCCGTCCGTAGCTCCTCAGTCCCCAATGACGATGCACCTCGAGCGCTCTCGTAGTCGTCCACGCCAGCTGCGCCGCGTGCTCAACGCAACGGACCCGACGGCCACGATCATCATCCCGGCCGAGTCCATGTTCGTGTTCAACGGCACGAGTGCCGACCTGGCGCAGCAGTTCTACCAGCGGTACCAGGCAGGCGACTCGCTGCACAAGCTCGACATCGCACACAAAAAGCTGCCGAAAGCGATCCAGGACCGACTCGCGACGTACCAGCTCAAGTTCAAGAACCTGCACTCGCTGCTGCAGCGCGCGCTCATATGGGACAGCGGCTACGTGTTTGACGAGGGTAATGCGAAGAAGCTCGTCAAGATCTACACAGCGAACGGCACGAGCATGGCCGACATCGCGGTCTTGTATCAGGAGTTCACGGAGGTTGCTGGCTGCGCTGCGTCCAACTGCTCGTCGTCATCAACAACGTATCGATCAGGCGCGAAATGCAATGGTGACAAGCTCACACCCGTGCTCAAGTGCGCCTCAGAGGACGTAGTAGGAGCCACGAAACAGGGGAGTAGCATCGACTTGTCGATGTCGTTCTGGGCAACAGGCGGCAACCACAGGGCGATCCCGGAACTGAGTATCACGCAGCACGCATGGGAAGACGCAGCTCTGAACCAGACGTACTCGGTCAACGCGATCCACTCGAGAGCGTTGAGCGAAGAGAGCTCCTCGTCCGAGGACTGTTCCGTTCGATTGCCGTCCATGATCATCCCCTGTGCACGATACGCAGACGTCAGTAGCAGTAGCGGAACCACAACGACCGTCTGGGGCGAACCAGCACCAGGCAAACTTGTGACCGTCTGGCTCGAACACGCGCACGCCGACAGACCAGGTATGAGCACGACCTACACGGTGCTCATCGTGATTGGTATCGTCGTTGGACTCGTGCTGCTGATCGTGATGTGCTGCAAAGGTCGGTCGCGCTTCAAGAAGCGGCGACAGCGAAAGGCGGAGGCTAAGATGACGAGCGCCGACCCACAGGCGTTCCTCGACAGCTCGAACGACGAAGTGCTCGAAGTGAGCGCTGTGCCATTGACTCCGGTGCACGCGATCCTGGAATCCGACCTCGAGTCCGCGCCGAGCAGCACCAGCAGCGAGTGGAACAACGCGTTTGTATCGCACCGAGCGGTCGCAGGCAAGCGCCTGCGCATGGACCAGCTGGTGCTTAAGAAGCAGATCGCCACGGGAGCGAACTCGGAGATCTGGGCGGCCAAGTACCACGGCGCGCGCGTCACGGTCAAGAAGATCTTATCTACGGCGAAGACGGAGGCTCAGGATCAAGCTGAGCCCGGTCAGAGTACTACTACTACTACTACCACTGCTACCACACAACACACACCCGAGTTTAGCACCGAGATTGAGCTGCTCGCGTCGCTGCG
The DNA here is from genome assembly GCA_023334975.1 of Globisporangium sylvaticum. Lineage (NCBI taxonomy): Eukaryota > Oomycota > Peronosporomycetes > Pythiales > Pythiaceae > Globisporangium > Globisporangium sylvaticum. Next base: position 18,838 of record JAADVK010000549.1, on the reverse strand, counting down.
ACACCGCAACATTGTTCGGTTCTACGGCGTCGCGTGGGACTCGCCCGACAGTCTCTGCGTCATCACCGAGTACGCGCGCAAGGGCAACCTGCGGGACCTGTTGGCTTCAAAGAACTTAGGTCACGACGCTGAACCAGTGCTGACGTGGGACCAGATCCAGCGCATCATGAGCGGCGTCGCGAGTGCACTCCAGTACCTGCACACGCGCCAGGAACCGGTTGTCCACGGCAACCTCCAGGCCAAGAACGTGCTGCTCTCGAGCCATTTCGAGCCAAAGCTGATTGGAATTGGAGCTGCTACTACCACCAACAGTGAGTCCCAAGAAGCTTCCGAATCGAACTCCCTCTGGAGAGCTCCGGAGGTACTCCAGGGCGCTCCGTCCAGCCTAGAAAGTGATATTTATGCGCTCGGAGCGCTCTTCACTGAGCTTATCGCATTTAGCGAGCGCTTTCAGGCTTCTGAAAAGGTCAGGAGCCGAGAGCAGAGCGAGGTCGAGGAGCAGAAACAGAGAGACGAACCACCAGTTGGCGCGATGACAAGTTGCTGTGGGCAGGCGATCAAGGACATTGCCACGCTGTGTGTGGATGCGAACCCGAGTGCTCGCCCGCGACTGAGTGAGGTGATCCAAGCTTTGCAACAACAGCAGAAGACCTCAAGAGAGTAAGAGTGCTGGCCAAGTCAACGAGGACAAGTGAAAGTTGTAATGTGAGCAGAATAGAAGTGTTGTAAATATTTTGGAGAATGAAAACTTGATTTTGATACCATTTTCAATAGAAGGTGACCATCCGAATACATCGACATCCCAGTATCCTCGACATTTCAACGACTCGAGTGAGCCTCAGGATTTCTTCGTATCCCAGTGAACACTGCAGTAGCCAGTCCTAGTAACTCAGGACCATCATCGCTGTCAATGAAATCAAGGTGCTGATACCGATGCCAGCCATTCCTAATCGCTGGGTACCAGCAGCCGAAGACGTCGAAGACCTACTTGGTTGCTTGCTATCGGTCGAGTTGGTCGCTCCACCACCACCGATCAGATCGTCAGGTTTTGCTGTGCTCGCGAAGGATGCGAGCCAGTCGTTCACGAGCTCACTTTGCACGGGCTCACTCCAGGTTTCCTTGTCCGCATTCTCGGGTTTCGTGTACACGCCACAGGGGATCACCATCGCCGCCGCGTAGCTGCTCTTCGTGTCGTCCATGGCGCATTCCCCCCAGTGGGGTTGCTTGTTGTGCGCCGCCATGTGGATCGACAGCACGATGTACAGCGGACTGGTCGCATCTTCCTGCCACTCGTGGCGGATGAAGTTCGGCTCGGGGATGTCGCTGTCATTGCCGCCCGTGGCCCACATGGACAGGTGTTGGTCCTCGCCGGCAAAGTCCTCGCTCATGCAGTTTGCGACTGTGAGCATCTGGGTACCTTGGCAGAGCTTGGAGCGCAGCGAGGTCTGGCCAAAGGAGTCTGGACAGTTCTCATAAGTGCAGCCAGCCTGCGTGAAATCACTCTCTGGGACTGCCAGGTCTGCCATGGACTTGCCTGGCTTAGTGTACACCTTGACGAGCTGCGAGACCGGACCGAGCACGTAGCCGGTGTCCCAGACGAGCGCGCGCTGGAGGAGCCCATCGAGAGACTCAAACTTGAGGCTGAAGGCACTCAGCCGCTTCTGGATCGGCTCTGGGATGTCCGCGTTCGTGAACGCGAGGCGGTCGGCCGAGTCACCAGCCTGGCTGCGTTTGTAGAACTGCTGAGCGAGGTCCGAGCTCGTGCCGTTGAACGTGGAGGAGGAAGCGGCACTCGTAGTGGTGGATACAACCAGAAGAGCAAAGAAGAAGCCTTTTGAACCGCGCATTTTGACCAGAGATGAAGAGCTACTTGAGCTTGGACTCGGCAATCAATTTGGTGGCGTTGGTACTCGTGCGCTTCAGCGAACAAGTTGGGGAATGGGAGGTCATCCACCTATTGGGCCATGATTTGAGCACAGTTGCCAGATAAAATCATCTTTCCACCCACCGCCTTCTTCTTCATTTTTCCTTCTCTCACTCGAAATCAGTCGACTGATTTCGGCTGGACAATTTGTGGCTGTCCTTAGCCGTCTGATATATTCCTGACAGAAATCACTGGAAACGATGGCATCAAGGATTCAAAATGTACCTTGGTTCAAGAACGAAAGTTCACATGACACGGTGCCAATTGATAAGTTGTGTTTTCTGGGGTCCAAGGAGCACGAGCCAACTGTCAATGACCCCTCTTCTTTGGAGAACCCGGGGCTTTTTTCACCTGAAAAAGTACTTCAAGCGATCATCCAAGCGCTCAAAATCACAGCAAAGTATATTATGAAAAGTCAACAATGTCACGACATTTTGTCAAGCCATTTCTTGTCGTCCTTCATCCTATCACAAGAGTGGGCGGATCTTGGAGCGCAGCATGTACACGACCTGCATCGCCGGTGGACGCTTGGTCGGGTCCTGGTCCAGACACGCCTGCGCGAGCTCCAGGATGGGCGGCGGGCAGTTGGGCGAGAACTTGGGCGAGATCTGTCCTTTCGAGATGAGCGGCAGCAGGTGCATGCTCTTGGACTTGGCTCTCGCGACCTCCGGGTTGAGCGCATACGGTGAGAGGCAGGTGTCGAGTTCCGAGAGTACGACGCCGAACGAGTACATGTCGGCCTTCTCCGAATACCGCTCGCCTCGGAGAACCTCTGGGGCGGTCCAGAGTACAGTGCCCACTCCGGAGGTCATGGTATTCTCGAAAGACTGCTCGCGACTGAGACCAAAGTCACTCAGCTTCGCCTGGAGGTCATCGGTCAGCAAGATGTTGAGCGACTTGAGGTCCCGGTGGATGATCACAGGCGCGAGCGAGTGCAGGTACACGAGCGCGTTCGCAATGTCGGACGCGAGCGCGATCTTCTCGTGGCCCCAGGTCATGGCCTTGCCTTCTTCAGTTGGGAGGAAATGTGCGAGGTCTCCAACGGCCATGAACTCAGAGATGATGCAGAGATCTGGCAACGTACGCCACGAGAGCCCCACAAAGCGCACGATGTTGGGATGCTCCAACCCGGAGGCGAGACGGATCTCCTGCGAGAAGGTCTCGAGCGTCTTGATGTCGTCCTTCTTGTCGGCGAGCGCCTTCTTGATCGCGACCACCTTGCCCTGGTACTCGCCCTTCCAGACCTCGCCGTTCGCGCCGCTCGCCATGAGCTTCCCGAATTGGAGCCCCGTGTACGCGATGCGCTTCATCATGAGCTCCTGGTCGTCGCAGAACGCCGCGAGCACCGCGGACTGCGCCTTGATCTTCTCGTTCACGGCCTCGACGTTCACCGAGCTGTACGCGCTCGCGCGGAACGCCGCCGAGTTGTTGTTGTTGTTGTTCGCGTTCGACTCTCTCGAGGTCGCCGCCGTGGAGCCCGCACCGCCGTTGTTGCTGGTGCCGTGCTGGTTGCTCACGTTCACGTACCCTGGCGTCGGTGGGAGGTTACCGTTCTTGCTCTGGGTCTTCTTCTTCATCACCATAGCGAACAGGATACCGCAGAGCACGACTGCGACACCGAGCGCGATGCCCAGCACGATCGTGATCGTACTGCTACTGCCGCTGTCATCGCTCTTATCACTGGTGGTGGAGGTAGTACCAGAGTTAGCAGAGGGTGTTGTTCCCTTGCTGGTGTCCGTACTACCACCACTCGACGAGGACTTGGAGGTCTCGCTCGCGTACCAGAGCTGCACGCCCAGCTGGGACCGTGGACGGCACCATTTCCGCTCTTCGCCCGTCTCCGTCACCTCTGCTCTTGCCACTTTGCGGCATGGGATCACGAAGCTTGGCGTGGACCCGCACTTGTCCTTGTTGCCTTTGAAGTCTCCGCTCTGCGAGATCACGTAGAGCGCACCGCTCCCATTCGTCGACGTGAACGAGTTCTGGTACATCTGTGGGGCGAACGCGTCGTCGATCGAGCCTTCCTGGGACCAGAGTTGTCCTTTGTACGCGGTCATCGTGGCTGAAACCCCAGTGCCGGCGCCGCCCGGCTGATCGTCGGCGATCACCGCGCAGAGCGCCATCTGCTCGAGCGCCGCGGCGGCGCACGTGGACTCCGCGATGTTGAACGAGAACTCCTTACAGTGCTTCACCGGACAGCTTGAACCCGCAGCTTCGACGGCATCGACGCTCAGGAACACGTTGTTCATCGTCTGGCCACAGAGCACGTACACGTCCACGTAGCGATTCGCATCGGAGGTGGCCACTTGGCCGGCCTCCCATAGTAGAGCGCGCTGCAGCGCTGGCGAGAGCGAGGAGAGCTTGCGGTCACCGAGTAGATCCTTGAGCAACGGCGCGAGCGTGGCTGGGAGGGACGCAGGCGCGACGACGGAGAGCTCCTTGAGCTGGCCGGGGATGTCCGTGTTCGCGAGACCGGGGGTAACCGTCGCTAGGGTCATCGAGATAAGCAGACCGAGTTGCGCGATCACCTTCATGTTGGCTAAGCGTCGAGTACTCGAAGAGTACTGGAGGCTTTCGAAGCGAGCGAGTACTGGCGCTCGAATTGCGAACTGAGCGAAACTGGAGTATTGAAACGGAGCTCTTCGCCAGAGGATCACCGCCCTCAAGGGCCAAGGCAGGCAGGCAGGGTACACATGTGTGATTTGGGACCCTCTTTTGCGTGAGAAAGAGTTCAGTTTTCGGATGGAAGAACGGGAGCCGAGTGTGTGAGGATAATGATTTTCGCTGATTTGGTAGAATATTGGTGGGGCACAAGTCTATGACTACCGTCTGAATCCATTTGTCAACATACTCCACTGATTGATGAGTGTACAAAGAACCCGAATATTTGACTAATGACAAAGTTCGGACAGTACATTTGGACACATCTGATTTTGTTGGGACGACATCTGTGCAAATCAGTGGTTCTCGGATTCCAATGTGGTTGGGTGCATGATAATTGGGGAAAATCTGTGATCTGGTTGGGTGGGGCTTGTGATATATTTTTTCTATCAGAGCTTCCGCGTTTGTGTGGTGTCGTGCACCTGGTTGAAATTGAACCAGACCAGTTCGACCAGTTGTTTTGATTTCTTTCTTCGGTGGAAAATGTGTGGAAGCCTCGCTCACAAGACCTGATATTTCTCCAAAACCATACAAACTGCAAGTACAAAGTCGTGCTGAATATCTGGACTGAATTGTCCAAACAGCCGAGCTTATCAAATCAGCACACCAAGAAAGGCTGCAGTCCCAGTTTCCCACCCAAATGGGTTGATCCGCCTGCTGTCGTCTGGCAATTGCGCTCATGGTTCACAGCCAATGCATTCAGTTCATCTCGACAGGCTCTGTCTTCGCATTAAAGCCTAATAAACGTGCGCGTCGTCAATCTTATTCGCTTGGCGATCGTCACCCACTCGCGCACACAACCAGACAATACCAATACCAAGACGACTGACAACCTTCATAAGATGAAAATCATCAAAGCCCACACACCCCACACCTAATAGTAATCCCAGCAACAACAATAAAGCCATTTGTCTTCAGGCAGCTTCACTTTATAGCTATGTGTGTTCACTCATTGCGACTGCGACTGAACTGTCTTGCCTGACAGTGAAGAAAAGCAGACACCAGGCCATACGGTCAATTTTCGCAACGTGCGCTCAAATAATGCATGTGATTATTATTGAGGGGCCACAACAAATCATTAGGAAAGGCCGCGAGAATCTTCCCTAATGGCGAGTTTGTGCGGCTCTCATCACACGACCCCTCCAGCACCATACGCAGCCAGCATCGACCATTGATAAGAATAAGACCGACCCTCAGGGAGGACAAGAGGACAAGAGGACAAGACGCGTCGTCGCCCTTTCGTATCCTGTCGCGAGTCTCTTTTTTGCCAATGAGCGCCACTTCAGCTCCTGGAAGGCACTTCAAGATTATCCACAACTCAGCCTTTCAGAGACCATGCGTCTGTCTGTCTATTCCCCCATCATACGCCAATCCAGAGGCGCCTCTCTGGGCTTATCACAAGAGATCATTTCGCCATTCTCTTCAGTTCCCACGCACGAGAGCACAAGGAGCTCGCTAGGGAGCAATGGGCGGCTGGTACCAGAGCTCCAGGCTCATGCTGTCCGTGCTACTGGCGTTCATGGGTAATAGCGTCACAGCGGCTGCTGCTGCTGCTACAGGTGGTGGTGGCGGTGGCGCCAACGCGAGCATCGTGCTGCTGCCGAGTCTGCTGAACGAGAGCTTCGTGTTCGACGGCGCGAGCAGCTCCGACCTCGCGCGGCAGTTCTACCAGCGCTATGCCCGAGGCGATGTCGCTGAGCCCATGAACAGCTCACTGGCGGGGAAACTACCGGATGCCGTCACGAAGCGTCTGCTCAAAGCGAGTACTACTGCTTCGTCTTCGTCTTCGCCGTCATCTTCACAGATGTTTGAGCTGCTTCCGGGGCTGCTGCAGCGCGCGCTGGTCTGGGACTCCGGCTTTGTGCTCGACGCGAAAGCCGGCAGGTTTGTGCAGATCTGGACGGCGCAGGGCCGCTCGATGGCCGAGATCTTGGTCACGAAACAGGAGGTTGAGACGGTAACAGCGGCGGTGACAAAGGCGTGGCAGTGCACATGGACAAACTGCGCGCAGCCAAACAATGCGACTTCGTACAAGGCGTTCGACTGCAAGTGTGGGGATACGGTGGAGCTGCTGGTGAAGTGCGCAGTAGAATCGAACGTCAACGTGGATGATGCTGGTGACGACGATCAGGACCCCGATACTCAGTCCTCGTTGCTCTGGGCTACTGGTGCAGACCCAAATGCGATCCCAGTCCCCAGTCTCTCAAAGTATCAGTGTCAAGGTACGCAAGGGTCAGGGACCAACAAGACCCAGCAGACCAGTCTGTTGAGTATCCACACTGCCCGGCAAGACTACGCTTCGTGCTCCTCAACGCGGTTCGACTCGCTCGTGATCCCGTGTCTGCGGATGAACAGCTCAAGTGCAGCAGCGGCATCGAACGTGCGGTTCGCCAGCATGAAGGAGCCCAAGCCCAGCGCCTGGCTGGACACGTGGCTCAAGAGCGCAATCGCACTACAGTTGCAGAACCAGCCACCGCGTACGTCCAATTCGACCAATTCGACCAATTCGACGAGCTCGTCCAATTCCACGCAGGTACCGGAGATCCAACAACCCTCCACGGGGTCGTCGTTCAAGATGGTGCTGCTACTGCCGATTGTGCTGGGCTCGCTCTTTGTGATCGCGGTCATCGGGTTCTTCTTCATCCGCAGGACGGGCTCAAGCTCGCATGGCGGCGGCCAGCGAGGTGCGACGACCAACTCGTCGATCGACATCACAGCGCTGCTGGATCCCGACTCCAAGGACTATCTGTGACACCTACATAGTAGTCTCCCGACCAACGACTCCAACCTACCAGCACATTATTCCGTTTTAATTTATGACAACAAGACGCTAGATATTTATGTGGATCGAAAAGCTTGGTGATAATCTGACAGAGACTCCGTTGTGTATCGTGAAGATCTATTATTTAATCTAGCGAGAGCAGACTTTCCGAAGAGGTACAACAACAGATACGCAAACCACCAACCATGGAGAATACCAAACAAACTAGGAAGCAAAACGCAGAGTCCCGGCACTCTAGTTTCAAGCGAGAATCAATGGTATTTGAAAAGTTGAGAACCAAATTGCACCTTACTTTCTTTTCTGACCACGTGAATCACAATGTCCACGGCGTCCAACCACTTTACAACACACGTTCACCAAAATTGCCGTATTTGTGTGAGGGAATTCTAAAGCACCGGACGGATCTTGGAGCGGAGCGTGTACACGATTTGCATCGCCGGTGGTCGCTTGGCTGGGTCCTGGTCCAGACACGCGCGTGCAAGGTCCAGGATCGGCTGCGGACACTCGGAGCTGAACTTGGGCGAGATCTGTCCGTTTGAGATGAGCGGCAGCAGGTGCATGCTCTTGGACTTGACGCCCACAACTTCGTCGTTCAGCGCGTACGGCGTGAGGCACGTATCCAACTCCGAGAGCACAATGCCAAACGAGTAGATGTCGGCCTTCTCAGAGTACCGCTCGCCTCGCAGCACCTCCGGCGCGGTCCAGAGCATCGTGCCGATCCCCGCAGTCATCGTCTGTTCGATCGAGCGCTCGCGACTGAGTCCAAAGTCGCTCAGCTTCGCCTGGAGGTCCTCGGTCAGCAGCACGTTGAGCGACTTGAGGTCGCGGTGGATGACCATGGGCAGCAGCGAGTGCAGGTACACGAGCGCGTTCGCGATATCCGCTGCGAGGCCGACCTTCTCTTCACCCCACGTGAGATTCTTGCCCTCCTTCGACGCCAGGAATTGTGACAGATCGCCCACCGCCATGTACTCCGAGATCATACACAGATCCGGCAAAGCGCGCCAGGAGAGCCCAATGAAGCGCACAATGTTTGGATGCTCGAGCCCCGAGGCGAGGCGGATCTCCATCGTGAAATCCTCGAGGGTCTTGATGTCCTCTTTCTTATCGGCTGCTACTTTCTTGATCGCGACTTGCTGACCGGCGTACTCGCCACGCCAGACCTCGCCGTTCGCGCCGCTCGCGATCACCTTCTTGAAGTAAAGCCCCGTGAACGCGATGCGTTTCATCAACAGGTCCTGGTCGTCGCAGAACGCGGCGAGAACCTGGGATTTCTGGCGGAGAGTATCGTTCATCGCCTCGACGTTCTGCGAGTTCGCCTGGCTCGACAGGTTCGTGCCAGTGCTGCCGTTGGTGAAATTGTTGACATTGTTGTGGCGCGGACCCGCGGCCGCGGTCGTGTAGCCCGTGGCTGTCTCGGGGAGCTCCAGGGTCTTCTCGTGCTTGGACTTCTTGAGATACAGGAAGAGCATGATACCAAATGCCACCAGCGCGATACCGAGCGCGATACCAAGTATCACTGACGCCGTGTTGCTGCTACTGGTATCACTGGTACTCGTATCATTGGTACCAGTGGTACCAGTACCAGAGGTCGAGCCACCCGAGTTGCTGGTACCAGCAGTTGATTTTGATTTTGCCACTTCATTCTGGTACCAGAGCTGCACACCAAGCTGCGACGTCGGGTGGCACCACTTCTTCTCCTCAGAAGTCTGCGTCACCTCTGATCTCGCCACTTTGCGGCACGGGACCACGAACCGCGCCGTCACGGGGCACCTGGTATCACTGCCATCGAACGTCGCGCGCTCTGATACCAAATAGAGCGTCTCATCGGTATCAAGCGCTCCGGCTCGCTGCATCATCTGTGGCTCGAAGCTCTCGTCAATGTCGCCTTCCTGGGACCACGCCGGGATCGAACTCGGTGCCGCCGTGATACTTAACGCCTCCACTTCGTCGTCCACCACCGCACATTGTGCGCTGGTTGCGAGCGTATTGGTATCACAGCTCGACTGCGCAAAGTTGAGCGAGAACTCCTTGCACGTCTTGAGCGGACAGCTGGTGGTGTCGATTGCGTTCACGCCCAGGAACACGTCGTTCATCGAGCGGCCGCAGAGCACGTACACGTCCACGTAGCTATCGCTGCTTGAGCTTGAGCTTGTGCGCACAGACCCGGCGTCCCAGAGCAGCGCGCGTTGGAGCGCGGGCGTGAACGACGACAGGTTGCGGCCGACGAGCGTGGCGTAGAGCGCGCTGTTGAGTTTGCTGGGGACGGCCGGCGGCGTCGTGAGCGCGCGCGTGAGCTCCTGCAGCTGCGACGGGATGTCCGTGCGCGCCTGCGCCACAGACGCCAGCAGCAGCAGCGAGGCGGCGGCGGAGAGACGCAGCGCTGCGGTCATGGCGATGTGGAGGAGGCTTGTCGTGTTATGGAGGGCGATGGCTGGCCGGAGAGAGTACTTCTTATTGGGGCCGTCTGGAAGGGAATAATGACGGAGGTATCTGCCATCATTTTCTTTCTCTTTGCGATCGGCGACCAGATGATGCAACTGCTGGATGATGGAAATGAAAATCAGCAGCTTTTGACGCATCGTTCCTAAATTTTAATATATACGCTAATTTCTGGCTCGGGCTCTGTACAGGGATGGGTTTCAATTCTTGAAAATTAGGTTTGCCAGATGTGACGAAATGAACTGAAGGATGCTGGTTGTCTCATAAAACAGACAGACGATCGGACGACCAATTAATCTGCAACCTCGCTCTTCAGTTGATCTTGATGGTCTGGATGAGAGCTGTTTGGCATCTTTTTGCTCGCTAGCGCTCGACTCCTCAAGCTCCTCTTTATTTCTTGTTGAAAAGAATAGCCCCGCACTGGCAACTTTGATCTCAAGGGCACCGATGATTTTGTGCGCGTTTCCCCAAAATGCCCTCGAGTGAATCCTCTGGTCCTAGGTGTCTATGAACAGAGGCGTAAATGGAAACAGGACATCCGTTGTTTACAGGTGACAAGAGGCTGTTTGCGAGTCAACTCGAAGCTCTTTGGCGATACTGCAGCTGTGCAATTTGGCAGATTTAATTCTGTGGTCGCTGCTGCTTCAACCACACACAGCGAGCTGATCTCTGATAATGGGTACACCAAAATCATCATTCAAATCATTTTTTCAGGCAACAAAGGTCAATGGAGCTCGCACAGCAATGATCCAACAACAGCAAACGTATTCACCTCGATTAGCAATGGGTCAACCCTTGTACTGTAGCTTTTTATATTACCAAACCAACAGATCAGCCAATTAGTTCAAAGTAGCAAAAGGATTAACAACTTCTTCACCTCTCGAGAGAACAAATACTTAGAACGACGCCGACATGTGCAGCTCGCGGAGCACGTTGTGCAGCATGTAGAGCACGTCCGAGGCGCTCGGGCGGTCCGCGGGGTCGTACGCGACGCAGGCTTTGGCGATCGCCACGAGCTCCGGCGGCGCGGCGTCGGAGAACTCGACACTCAGCTGACTCAGCAAGACCAGTTTGAGTACCGCGCTGTCCGGTATCGAACGACTCGATCGGGATCCGCTCTTTGCCTGCGAGTACGGGAGCGCGTGGGAGTCCAGCTCCGAGAGCACGACCCCGAACGAGAAGATGTCGGCTTTGTGGTCGTAGCGCCTGCCGAGCATCACCTCCGGCGCCATCCAGAGCGAGGTGCCCACGCCGGCAGTCATAGTAGACTCGCTTCGTTCGCGAGAGACGCCAAAGTCCGTCAGCTTGGCGTTCAGCTGCGTGTCCAGCAGGATGTTCTTGGACTTGAGGTCGCGGTGCAGCACCATTGGCTGGAAAGAGTGCATGTACGTGAGTGCATGGGCGATATGCAGGGCGATCTTGACCTTGTCCTGGTCGAAACCCTGGGGACGACCTGTGCGTTGGAAATCCGTGAGCACCTCTCGCAAATCCCCACCTTCCATGAACTCGGTCACGACACATAAATCCGTGAGTGAATCCCAGGCGACACCGATGAACTGCACGATGCGCTCGTGCTCGAGGCGCGCCATGAGCTTGATCTCGGTCAGGAACAGGTCGATCTCGACCAGGTCCTTGCGGGTCTCGGGTAGCAGCGTCTTGATCGCCACCAGCTGGTGGTTGTACATGCCGCGATACACTTCGCCAAACCCCCCACGCGAGAGCAGACTCGTGGCCACGACCTTGTCCTTTGGGATCCGCGCCGCGACGATCAGCGGGTCGTCCCACAGGTGCTGCTTGGCGATCGGTGCTTTCGCCGATTGAGGGCCACCTGGGACTGCGTCTTGTAGAATGATCGGGATCTGGTCGGGGTTGTAGTTCACGCCGTTGTCGTAGAAGTCGTCGTTCGGGTTGGTGTGGAAGTCGGCGATGTGCATCGCATTGTGGAACGGGATGTCGAACGCGAGCTCACGGGACGAATACGGCATCGCGTCGTCGAATTTGTCGGTGTCCTCCGACTTGCTGAGGCTGCGGCGGCGACGAGCCACAATGAAGTACGCGCACACCACTGCGACGCCGATGACACCGATGACGATGCCTGCGATCAAACCGATACTTAATGACGAGCCTATAAAAATGGGAGGTAGGTACTTTGGTATCAGTATCAAGCACACTAGAGAGATGAGGCTAGCGGGTATCAGGTGGTTTAAAGAGTATAGTGTACCTGAATCACTCTCAGCAGTCTGCAGTGACGCGTCTTTCTTGGACCCGGTGTTGTTGGTTGTGTTGCTGGAAGTAGTGCTTGGACTGGATGTGGTCTTGCCGCTGATTGTAGTAGATCGTGAGCCTCCGGTGTCGGCGTCTCCTCCGACGGAGTCATCTGCTGGTGTCGGTGTTACCGACGAACTCGACGAAGAGCCCTTCTTGGAGGTCGGCGTTGGTGTCGAAGCCACACTGGGAGTGGTCGCAGGCTTTGTCGTAGCTGGAGCATTGGTGGTCGTGGCTAGCGCCGAAGTGGTGGTCGTAGCTGGAGCATTGGTGGGAGTGGTGGTCGTTGCCGTCGTCGTGGTCGCTTCCGAGCCCGAGTCCGAGCCGCTCGCGCTGCCTGTGCACTTTGAGAAGAGCCTGTTGAACTGCTGCCTTAGCGTGAGGCTCTGGCCGTTAGCCTGCGTGACCGTGCACTTTGGCAGCGTCTTGGCCTTGACGAGCGCTGCGAGCCCGGGGCACTTGTCGCAGAGCAGCAGCTTCTGCTTGGCCGAGAGCGACACCTCCACGAGCGGGACGCCCAACGCGGCTTCACAGGCCGCTTTCTGTTTCTGCACGCTCGCGTACGGGCCGGCGAACTTGGCGGACGCCGTGCAGTCGCCCACGCCAGCGGCCGCGGCGGTGGCGGTGACCGCCAGAGAGGTCGCAGCTAATAGTAGAGCCAGGCATGCTGGCGACACGCGCATGACGAAGTGTCAAGGCAGGCAGAGGAATGAAAGTGGGAATGAACTGGAGAACGCGAGCGAGACTACGTACGTTGGCTGGCGTTCGACTCGATGAGAAGGAGAGGCTTCGCCCACTGAATACAACAAATGGTCCACCGGTGAGAGAAAACGAGATGAGTGTCAACGGAGATGGATGGAGATGATACACGAGTCTGAGCACATTGCAGGCCAGTTTTCACATAACTAATAACACCCTGTTTATAATAGTGATGAGGATTGTACGAGACTGCACTGTTTTAAGAACTCCTTATGGGAGGTAAACGCGTGAAAATGCGTTATGGGAGATGGAAATATTTGTGCAACGTGAGTAGAGACGGGCCGCATTCGAGCAGACAGCCCCAAGAAACTACACCACTTCAAGGATTCATCTACTGCAAGTACTGGACAGGAGTTTGTACAGACAACGACGGAAAAAGTCGGCAGACACAAAAAGCTGGAAAGGTGTGTTGCACGACGAGGTCCAATAGATAAAAGTATAAATATGGTTATCCAATCATAAATGCATCTCAACACCTTTTACCACCAATGAAATTGCTGCATTTGGAGGCACTTGTGAATATGGATGTGTTTTGTTGCGGCCATATGGTTTTTGCAAATCTCTTTCACAGAATGGACTGTTTCTGTTGGGATCATGTGGGTTTTATGCCATTTCTTGTTCAACGTTTGGCATTTTCTACCAATCAGAGCTTTGAGGTCCCTTCATGCCGACTTTTTGTGTCTGAAATGGGAAATTTCCTTAATTATGGAGAATGTCGAACAGCCATGTCGACTTTTCCGTAGATCAATCACAGTGCCACCATGTGTTATCTGGAAGAGTTGGCTCTGCGTGGTTGCACAGAGCGCTTCAAGCTACCGGAGAGGTCGGCAGACAACTCGTCGACCGTTTGCTCTGGAGCCATCGCAGGCACATCGATGGCGTATGGAGTCTCAAGCTCCATACTGGCTTCTTGTTGTAGCCTGGTTGAGGGACATCAGCTCCGTTGGCGCTCAGAAGGAGCGCGTGCATGAGCACCCCCCACTCGTCCTGCTTTGTTTTCTTGTCTGCTTCGTTTAGCAAATGCGGAAATGGTGGCTTTTCGAGCACCAAGCGCGCCGCCAAATCTGGTGTGTCTCTATTTTCTTCTTCTTTTGTGTGTTAGGTAATCTTCCATGGCGCGATAGCCGCGGCCTGATTTTGGAAGAAAAAAAACGGATTCCGCTGAGATCCGCGTCGGCGTCAATTTCCAACCAGTTGAGAACGGAAAAAAACTCAAGTCTTCCGCTTATATAGCGATTTGGCTCGGGCTTGGTGGAAACGTCGACCGAACCGACTGCTGGCATGAGCGTTTTCATCAAGCCCGAGCCAAAATGCTGTATAAGCGGAAGACTTGAGTTTTTTGCCGTTCTCGAGTCGCAAGTGCGGCACAACGGATTACACAGTCACCGGATAAAGTTAATCAGAAGGCAACCTGAGAATATCAAACAACAACGCGCTTCAACGCCTGCATACTGCGGACGCTTTTGTCGCGATGTGTGTGGTTTGTTGTCGGACGTGTCGCTCCTGTAGAGACTGTGAGTGTGTACACGCAAGCGAGCGAGAGCTGAGATTGGGAGTGTTTCGTAGTGAAGACGCAACCAGCTCAAGCAACGATCAAGAGGACATGCGAGTACAGTGGTGTAGTTTGTTTCTTCTTCTCCTGGCTCTTCATGTTGTGTCGCGGAGCTGGAGACAGAAAGCATCTCCTGAGCTGGGAACTCACTCCATCAAACGTCTCGGAAAAGAAAACTTGGAGGCGATCACAGCTTCTAAAGTCCCAATCACCAAAAAGCGGGACTTGTTTGTGACTTCAATCCTATGTAGTTCATGGTGCATGCAGTTCTCCTCTTGCGTGGCCACAGTACCGACCTGGTCTTTGCCAATTTGATCCTTGAAGAACGCGAGGTTCGTTTCCTCAAACGTGTGTTGAATGCAGTAGCTAAGAGCGTCGGCGACCCGATAATTGTCAAATTTGGATGGTAGGTGGCGCTGATCAGTACTGGACCAACGTGCGAAAACAGCAGATGTTGCTCAAGCAAGCGCCACGCTGCAAGGTTGGTCCTGGTGCATTATAAGAGAGCTCAGTTAAAAATGATAGCTGTAGGAAAACAAAAGTTGAGTGGAGGCGAACACCGCCATATCGACAGCGACTTTCTACCATTTGACACGGACATCGAAATGATGACACGAAGACCAGTCAGTCTGCTCTGCTGCTTGCGTTGTTCAGTCGCTGGTCTTCACAGCAACCACAACTGTGATAGTGATACTGCGAGTGATCGATGGCGTTTCCTTTCAGCTGGAAAGGCAAGAATGAGCAACACATGGTGCGTGCGCGCTTGCTGCCTGTACTTGTTTCTTATAAACGGTTCTATTCCGTTTATACGAGTAGAACATGATAAAATCGTTTAAACGAATCTTGCGCATGCATTATGAGAGGCGACGTATCCTCTTCTATGTAATCGCGGGTGGATACAGATCTGTCTTTTCATCCCAGAGATTTTTCAAAGGACTCCAGATTTCGGGGTCAATATACAGTATTGAAATAATCTCGATTTTGGAACCACAAACCAAGAGGCACGAACCTACATGGATTGTTTTCACTTGCTTCACGCACAAAACACCAAGCGCCAAGTCGCCATTTGCTCTGCTTTCAGTTTTTTCAATTACTATTATATGAGGGCTCAAGCGCGAGACACTCGCGCTGTCTGAATGGAGTGTGCAGTAGTGTGCACCAAAGAGGGAGTTACTGGTAGGAATTCGGCTAATTCCCGCGTGTGCGGGCGAATTGCCTGGATTGTGAGTCCAGTGGAAGGCCACCAGCTGGCCACGAAATCAATCATCCAGTCGCCACATAACATGGGGTAAGTGTAGTAACAGTTCCAACCACACAACCATTCCATCCAACGCGCGTGGGGGAAAGCCGACTGCGCGCCTGTTGTTGATTATGGGCCGGGTCAGAACAAGACAGTCGCACAACAGCTGACTCAGGCGGCCTAATCGCAAAGGCGGGACAGCCCAACCAGCGAGGGGCAACAACGTTACCTTGATGTGTGTGTGCACAGTGCAGGCTCCAAACGATTTGAAGAGACCCCGACCAGATTTATCTCTTAAATATCGGTGCCAAATACGTACTTTGGAAGACTTTGAAGTGAAGGTTGGGGGAAGTCCCTATCAGGGATTAACTCGATTTTACTTCTAAAATCGTTGCCAAAAGATACCAGTTTTACAAAAAACACTTGAAAGAGTTAACACAATCTCGCTTAACCGATGCTGATGCTTTTTATTAGAGCGAACCCAAGAGAAGAGGTCATAAAAGGGGATCCTCACAAAATAGGTTCTGTGCTGTACCGTACGTGCACAATAATAAGACTGTAACTCCTCCCAATAATAACTGGTCTCCACTGAATTGTGTCTGAATCACAGCCAGAAATCAAAAGCAAGCGGCACACCGCAACAAGGGCAAAGAAGCCCAGGAGGCACGTGGCCACTTGCTTTATTCCCATTAGCGCGCCGCTGGCTTCCGCTGCCCGCCTGCTGATCTGCTTATCTACCCATCGACCTGCCTGTGCACGCCCGCCTGCCCACACGCCAGCGTGCGCGTCTTCATTAGCGCGCGACTGTCGGTCCCCAGGTCCCCAGTCCCGCGTGGCGCTGCTAGAACTCTCTCTTCCAGTCCTGTGTGGCGTGGCGTGACTCGTCCATTTCGTGAGCTCTCTCTCTCTCTCTCTCTTTCTCTCTATCGACCGACTGGTAAAGCCCAGTCGCCAGCCATGGCGCCACGCATCTTTGCGCTCTTGGCGGCGCTGCTGGCACTCTCGACGCTGTCACCGCTTGTGGAAGCGGCGCTGTGCACCAAGGACAAGTTTGCGACCGAGTACGCGGCCATCCAGGCGCAGATGAAGACGTGCGAGTCGCAGTCCAAGATCTCGCTCGTGTGGCCGCTCGGAAACAAGAACCAGCGCGACACGCTCTGCCGCCTGTGTCCGCAGCTGCTCGCGACGATCACGACCAACGATGGCGCCGCGGTGCCCAACTGCCGCGTGGAGCAGACCGACGGCCAGACGTTCAACCTGCTCAAGCTGCTGCAGCGATTCTTCCGGCCCTGCGCCGGCGGCTCCTCGGCGAGCGACTCGAAGGCCGGGTCCAGCGGCAGTGACAGTGGCGACAGCGATGGCAGCGACGCGACCGAAGAAGAGACGGAGTCGCCTACGACAACAACAGCGCCGACGACGACGCCCAAGACCAAGAAGCCCACCGCTGCGCCGTCGACTGGAACGAACAGTACTGCCGCAGCTGGGGCGAATGGGTCTACTACGAAAGCCACGAGCTCAGAAGGTAAGGATAGCCTGCTTCAGTGCATTCGCTATCACTTGTTCCTTGGTCTCTAGCTGACCGTTGTGTTTGTATACTGCTGCTATTGATGTAGACTCTTCGATGGGCATCGGTGTGATCATCGGTATCGCCGCCGGTGGCGTCGTGCTCTTGGCTGCCATCGTTGCCGCCGTTGTGCTCGTGCGGCGCCGCAAGAACCAGACGAGGGCTCGACGCGCCGAGTCGGACAAGTTCGACAGCGGGTCGGCGCTGGACCCGTCCACGGGCCGGGCGTCGACCGCGCCGTTCCAGTTCTCGCTCATCTCGGGGGACAAGTCGAGCACTGGAGGTGGTGGTGGAGAAAGTAGTGGCAACCGCTCTGACGGGTACTACCGTCCTTCCAAGTCTACTACAGGGGGATCAGGATCCCAGCCACCGGCTCAGATCAACCTGTGGGAAGACACGACGATCATCGCAGCTAGGGTCCCGAAAGACAAGGTGTTTGTGAACGCGCTTCTCTCACGAGGAGGCTTTGGCGAGGTGTACCAGGGGATCTACAACCGCCAGCCCGTGGCGATCAAGATGTTGCTGCCAGAGACACGCAAGGACCTCCGCGAGATCACCGCGCTCTTCGCTGAGGTGAAACTCATGGCGGCTTTAGAACACGGCCGGATCGTCAATTTTGTCGGCGTGGCCTGGGACTCACTGAACGATGTTTGCGTGCTCTCCGAGTTCATGGAAGGGGGCGACTTACGAGGTGCGCTCGTGCGATTCGAAGAGAACCGGAGACCGCACGGATTTGACCACGACAAGGTCAAGATCGCACTGCACGTGGCCCATGCCCTGACCTACTTGCACTCACTACGCCCTCAAGTGCTGCATCGGGACCTCAAGTCCAAGAACATCCTGCTGGACAACCAGCTGAACGCCAAGGTGACGGACTTTGGTGTCTCGAGAGAGAGCAGCTACCGCACGATGACGGCGGGTGTGGGGACGTCGCTCTGGATGGCGCCGGAGGTGATGATGGGCGAGCGCTACGATGAGAAAGCCGACGTGTTCTCCTTTGGCGTCGTGCTCTCGGAGCTGGACTCACACGCGGTGCCCTACCGCCACTTCCAGGAGTCAAGCTCGGGCCATCGGATACCAGACACCGCAATACTCCAGATGGTCTCACTGGGGAGACTGAAGGTCAAGTTCTCTGAGAATGCGATCCCTGAGATGGTCGAACTGGGCAACGCCTGCGTGTCCGTGAACCCGAAGAACCGCCCCACGGCGTCCGACGCACTCTCCACGCTGCACAACGTGCTCAAGAGCATGTTCGCGGTCATGTAGGGTTTGGTTGTGAATTTTGAATGTAACGATGGTGGCTGAATGAAAAGCTGTTACTCCTGAGTATTCAGTGAGTGTGTTCACTGCTTTATACTAATTGCGTTTAGCTCATTCTCGCATCAATGGCCATCGTACGAGAGCGAAGACTCACGCTCAAAACCACGCGTGATTCAAAATTGTTCGTTCCTAAATATCATCATCATCCATCTTAGCTATTATTTTCTCTTACTTACATGACCGCGAACATGCTCTTGAGGATGTTGTGGAGCGTGTAGAGCACGTCGGCGGCGTTCGGGCGATCTCTCGGGTTAACCGCCACGCAGGCATTACCCAGTTCGATCATCTCGGGGATCGAGTCCTGCTCCGTGAACTTGACCTTGAGGCGT
>JAADVK010000548.1:0-22049 GCA_023334975.1 Globisporangium sylvaticum | reverse complement strand
CTACTCTGGGACCATGGCGTCAATCTCCTCACTGTTAAAATGCATCGCGTTCCTCGCAGCAGTCTCGCTTGGAACCGCCAATGCCGCGCCGCTGCCTGTGGTTATCGCTGACGAGCAGCCGTACTCGCTCGCAGTGAACACGACGGCATCGCGCATTGCGACGCAGACGATGATCCCAGTCCCAGGCGCAACCTTCATGACTGTGCACTTTGCAGAGTTCAACCTCGCTACCGGCGACAAGGTTGTCGTTCGCGACGTCCAGGGACTGACCAAGTACGAGTACTCGGGTCTGGGTCGTGGTGACCTGGGCAAACGTGGCGGCTTCTTCTCGTCGCGACTCCCTGGCGACCAAGCGATCGTCGAGTTCCAGCCAGCTAACGGCGCCATTCCCAACACTGGCGACTTTGGCTACAAGATCGACAAGATTACGCGCAGCTCGACGTCCGCGTCGTCGTCCACTGTGTGTGGCACGGACGACACGCGACCAGCAAAGTGCTACATTGGCGACGCGAGCGTCCCCGAAGCGTACAACAAGGCGCACGCCGTGGCGCGACTGATGATCGAAGGCACGGAGGCGTGCACGGGCTGGCTCGTGGGCAGTGAGGGCCACTTGCTCACGAACCAGCACTGCATCAGCACGGACGAGAAAGCCGCGATGACGGACTTTGAGTTCAACGCCGAGAGCGCGGACTGTAGCGAGGAGTGCCAACAGTGGGAAGGCTGTCCTGGCAAGATCGTCGCGACATCCGCGACGCTGCTCGCCGTGAGCTCAGTGTACGACTATGCGCTCGTGAAGCTCAACACGACGGAGGACCTGTCTGCCTACGGCCACCTGACGCTTCGTGTGGCTGGGGCGATCCAGGACGAGCAGATTTACGTCCCTGGTCACCCGAGCGCTTGGGCGAAGCGAATCGCTGCGGTCGATGATAACGGGAACGTCACACGTGCGACCAAGGTCGGAGTCTCGTTTGCGTGTGGCGACTACAGTGTCGGGTACATGGCTGACACTCGCGGTGGCTCCTCAGGCTCGCCAGTGATCGGCGCGTCTGATAACCAGGTCATCGCGCTCCACAAATGCGGTGGTTTAGACGCAGTGTGCGTGAACGGCGGCACTGACATCCGCACTTTGATCTACGACTTGAAGAGCAAGGGCGTGGTTCTCCCCAGTGACGCGTTCTCCGACCCAAGTGCTGAGGTGCCAACCGGTCCATGGATCCCAGGCTCGACGAAACCCCCAACGCCTGCTCCAACACCAGCGCCAACGACGTCGCTGTGCAGAGTCTTCAGACAGCAGACGACATGCGAAAACACCATCCCCGGCAAAGTGTGCCTCTGGTCGAACGGAGTGTGTGTTCCGAACCCGTCAGCAACCCCGCCTTTCATCACCCCAGCTCCAACTCAGGCAACGCCAAGGCCAACTGAAGCGCCAGCTCAAGCGCCAACGCCACCATCAGCTCCGGTATCTACCCAACCTTCTACACCGGAATCGAATCGATCGTCGGCCCCATCGCCAACCACTAAACTCACTCTTGCTTAAACGATGGAGACCACCACCTAAGCTCCAACTTCGGAACCAACGCTTGCTCCGTCCCCCTGAGCCGCTTGCTTCAACCCCAGTCCCAACGTATGAAGCGCCTGTGGATCCGGATCCAGAGATGACACCGTTGCAAAGCCAAAATTAACTCTGAAGCCTACTCCAACGTACTCCGAAGTTTTTGGCCAGACTTAGCACCACTCTGGGGGATCTCAGAGGTCGGTGTTACTTCGAAGCCAAGAGAACAAAGATTTTGCACGGAATCGGCGAAATTTGGCACTGAGTTGACACTACTGTAGGCATGTCAATAATACCACAACACTAATAGCTACACGTCGGGAAGCCCTCATACCGCAAGTCACTCCGTGTAGTGGATTTTGCACCTCACACACTACTGTAATACGAGAGCCATCACTACAAAGGGTCTAGTTCACGGTTCGTATAGTCTGAAGCCAACAATTTACCAACCCGCCGATAGAGATAGCCTCGGACACGACACAGGTATGAGGACTAGTGTCGCCTTTGGGCCGCAAACTCATGCTGAAATACTCGGTGACTTCGAAAGCACACATGGCAGTGCTTTTGAATTGAAAGTGGCTTCTTTGAGCGAGAGTGCCGAGTGCAGTCACGCAATCACTAACAGCAAGTAATTAACTGTAAATGTCCTCAATGATGAGCTACAACACATCGGAAATCATTTGTGTAGTTATTTCACAGTCTACATTATATCTGCCATATTGGTTTATTTATCAGAGCGAAATGCTCTTTCTGCGTCAAATACCTGTGGTTTCGGAGAGGTGAGTTGTGGATCTTGCATCTACTTAACTCGCTTTCAATATCGAAATATATTGCACTCCAAAAGAAATCAGATGAGTCAATTGGCGCGACTTGCGCAGCCAGAGCAGAGCATGGTTGCGCTTCCCTTGTTGGTGTTGATGTGAAATCTCCTCCCTTGAAGCTACTCTCCGCACTTCTTCTACTATCGCTCTTGCAATCTGCTGTTTTATCTTGATCTTCTCTCTGCTTGTGCATTTTCTTGAGCGCGTGGGTGATTTTCTCGTACACAATCACTGCTTCTCCGCCAGAAGGTTCCCTGTCGTCAGCAGTCGAATCGCCATTGGAAAAGAAGTGCGGCAGGCTCTCTTCTGCGCTCTTCGAGAGCGAGATCCCGATCTGGTCGAACACCCGCACCAAATGCTTCAGTGTGATGGCGCCAGTGTGCTTCGGGTCTTTTCGCTGCAAGTGCTCTTCCACAATGCTCACCTGGGAATCAAAGTCGAGAGACGAAAGCTGGTTGTACAGCGATCGAAGCAGGTCTTGGTACGAGCAACGGCTGGGCTTCACCTCCTGATCACGTGAAGCTCCTCCCACTTTCTCCAGTCTCTTCTCGTATGAAAGCATGCCAGTGGAATCAGGACCATCTTTCTGCCACTGAGAGAGCACTTTCATGAATAGCCGGCACGCGATCATCCTGTCCCGGTTCACGTCAAAGAGGTGCTGAAGGCTGAACTTTGTCATCTGCGACAGTCTGGTGTCGAGAATCTCCTCCAAGCACGACCAGAAGACCTGCTTCGGAAGAACTCCTCGATTGCCAGGGCTGTCACGCGAGAGCAGAGCGCGGCTCAGCTGAGCGACTCGGGGGATCAATTCTCCGTGGCGACCGCTGTCAACGACGAAGAGATCGCGCGCGAGCTTCTCGAGTGTGTTCACTGCGTGCGGGTCCACCACAAACGAGTCAAACTCCACTCGAGAGATGCAGGTCACCCCAGTTCGAAACATGCCCATGTGCATAATCAGCTGGTGAACTTGAGTGGCCGACAGGCTGTACTTCAAAGCTGTGAGCCCTTGCTGCAAACACTCTGTCGTTAGAAAGCCCTTGTCGGTGCGATCGAAATGAGCAAAGCATCTGTCCAGCCGTGTGTACAAACTTGGATTTCCGAAGTCAAGTTTGCCAGAAAACCCAGCTTTCAGGCGGATGCGAGCACGCAGATTCTCACTTGTGGTGAAATACCACTCCAGTTCTGGTGGAATCGAGCTGGACAGAATCACGTGGTGCAGCATGGAAGGGTACGAGACAGCGTCTTGACGCTCCGAGTCGCGAAATTGTCGAACCAGCTCCCCAATCACCGCCTCGGGTGCAGTTTTCTCACAAAATTTGCTGACCCCCAGGTCGAGAACGACTTGTTTGAACTCCATGGCGGTCACACAACCCGAGTACTTTGTGTCGAATTTCTCGAACTCTCCTCTGAAATCGATGCTCGCGTCGCTGCAGTATCGGAACACCTTTTGTAGAACGGTGGTCGCCGATGAAGACGAATTTTCAGCCTGGGATTTGGTTGTCTGCAGTGACGATGACTCGGTATCCTTCTGACCAAATTCGCGAAGGAAGGAGTGCACAGCTTTCAGGGAGATCATTCCTCCATCTTCAGCCTGATCGCCATCCTTTGAAGAGTTCCTGCTGGTATTCTTGTACGTGATCAGGAACTTCTGCGACGGCGACCCGCTCCTTTCTTGGAAAGGAGCTCCGCGAGTCCGCTGGACTCCATGTGCTTCCAGAAAGCGGGTGGCTCAATCTCCGAAAAGCGATACACGACACATACTTCTTGAAACTGTTGAAAAGCTTGCTGAAACCTGTCGCGCGAATACTTCACCGCAGTTGAAAGCGCGCTTGTGAGTCGCACTTCGTCCTCTTTCTTTTAGCTGGTGCTCTTGCCTCTCGCCTCTTGGATTCACTGGCAGGTTGAGCGTCTTGCGCACAAAGAGTTCATAGTCGAGTTTGTTGTTGTCAGCCTTTTCACCGAAAATCTCAAAAATGGCTTGGGTCTCGTCGCCAGAAAGCGTCGCTCCCAATTGCTTGAAACAGAGCGTGAACTTGAACTCATCGATCCGTTTACCGGTTCCTCCAACCGATTCGAAGAAGCTGTCAAGGAGAGCAGAGCCGCTGTCTTTGCTGCTCTCAAATTTCCCTCGTATCTTTTGGATCAGCTCCGCGATTGGAACAGCCTGCTTCTCAAAACGCACTTGCCTTGCTCGTAGATTTTTGCTCGTCTCGCTCCAGTTGAGTCGCACAAACGCTTCGTACTCGAACTGATCTTCAAGCGAGCGATCGTAACTGTACAGCAAGACGCGAAGTTCTTCGTCGCTGAGAGGCATTTGCAGAGTTTCTTTCGCAACTTTGGCAAACTCGGATCGAGAAAGGTGCCCGCGGTTCATAGTGTCGGCAGACACGAATGCCTGACACCAACTGGAGAGTACTTGCGTCACTTTCTTGCCTGCAACGTGCTCTGCCTGTGCGTGCGCAAACTTGCGCAGCTTTGACTCGATCTCGTCGATTTCGACTGGTGGGCTTGGCGTTGCCCAGTCCAAAAACTGTCGATAATTGATCACAAAGCGGCCGTTCATTTTGGACCCGAAGCACTTGCCGATTTGCTTCAGCTGCAACTGTGTAAGTGCTCGGAATCCATGCTGCTCGGTCACGGCGACAAACGCATCCAGAGACACTACACCTTGCTCTTTCCAGTCAAAGCGCTCGAACTCGGTCACGAGATCTCCGTGGCTTCCACAGGTGAGCTTTCGGCAATTCCACGCCAGTTTCCGAAGCTTCTTCATGTTGTAGCGACTCATTTCTTCCAGGCTCACTGTGTTGTTCTCTCGTTTCATTGCAGCTTCCAGACGCACAAACAGATCGTTCATTCGTACTTTCGCATCGCTGCTCGGCTCGGTATTCATCATTTGAAACAGAACGCGGGCATCTTTCGCGTCGGACCGAGCGAACTCACTGGTCTCTTGAGTCAGAACAGCGTGCAACTCTTGCTTCGACATGAGTCCGTCCTCAGAGTCCACGAGCATGAGCAATTTCTCCGGCAACTTGGGAGTCCAAGTGCTTGGCATCGCTTCATCACCTGTGCCGAACGGAGGGGCGCATCCGATCACCCAGCCATGTGTAAGAAGGCGTGGCACAGGAACTCTGCGCCGTTGTAGTCGAACAAAATGAGCACCACTCGCAGATCTTTCGCCGAGAGTTTGACGCCCAGTCGCTGAAGCGCATCGCGGAATCTCTTGATGGAGGTGGTGCTAGTGCTCTTCATGTCCCCAATTGACTCGAAAGTGGAAAAAGCGTGCGGGATGCCCAAACACACTTCCTTGAGGACCTTCAAGACCGGATGCTGTGTTTCATGTTCTTGAACGCGTTCAGCGGTTGCAACAGAGCAGATGAAGTGGATCATCGAGTGGTAGGCAACGAGTGATCTCGGGGTCGTCGATGAAACTGAGAAATACTCCATGAGCTGATTCAGCAGTGATGGATCAATCGCCACGCGCGGTGTTTGCGACAGCACAAATCCAAGCTGTCTCCGTGAGATGGCGCGAGCCTTCGCCGCCTCTGGGATCTCTGATTCCACTTTCTGAAGAAGATGGGATTCCAAAGACTCAAGATCTTCCGAAGTCCAGTTCTTGAACATCTTCTGCAGCTGCAAGTCAGCGTCCAAAATGCTGCAGCGTAGCGCCTTTCATTTTGATGTCTGGCAGCTCGGTAAAGTCGATACTGGTGCTGAACAGTTTCGCTGCGTCATGGTGAATCGCTTGAGGAGCGTGGAGACGCGAAATCTGCTGATTGATCACATCCACTTGAGGAAGATTCGTAGAGTGGCTTGTCGTCGCTTCAATTCTACGCTGCTCGTGCTTTCTCTCCAGCTGTTCATACACGAGACTCTTGCTGCTGGCGGACGCGATTGCTTTCATTCGGTCCATGAATGCTTGCTTGCGCTGCTGGAATTCTCCAGCTGCTGAGACTGTACTACTTGGTGCTGGCTTGGAAACTTTGACGACCTCCACCTCAGCTAGACTGCTTTCAGTCCTGGAGCGGCGCGCATCAGGTTTCGATGTTTGCTCGATTAGATTCGGATCTGCCTTGGAATCGATCAGCAATTCCGTATTGAGATCGAGATCTTTGGGTTTTTCTTTGGGAACTGAGATTTCATTCACGCTTTGCGCTGCCACTTCGAACTCGGTACCTGCTGCCCTGATGAGGTCCTTGTACTCCTTTTCAATGTCGAGGAGCTCAAACCCAAACACCAGCAGACATCGTTTGAAGACTGCGCAGCTAATCTGCCCTGACTGCTCGAAATCGTATTTTCCGAAAATGTGCGTTGGAGAAAGGAGATCGCTCGGTTTCTTTTGTTTCTGCTGCTGAAGAAATCCGCGCTGTATGGCGAAGCTTGTGAGTCAGCAAGCGAGATGAACAGCTCACGCGGGGATTCACATGCTGGAGAAAGTAGTGCAGAACAACGAACTGCTGCTGCTGTTCTCTCTTCCCACCACTTGAGCTCGACAGGATAGTCCTTAACGGTGCGGATGCGGCTTTCACGACCTCCATCTCCGTGTCCGATATGAAGATCCCGTACTTTTCCATCACTGTGATAAAATCTGAGATCACCATACGAGGATTGACATGCCCTGGATCTCGCTTTGTCTTGAAAGCATCTTCGATGGAGCTGATTTGCTGGGCGTCGATAGCATACTCAAATCGCTCCTTGGTCTTGGAAGTGGCCAGCTCCAATAACTCGGACGGTAGGCAGAAATTGATAAACTGTCTGTAGTTGATCCGCCCATCCATGTCTGGTGAGAACAGCTTCATAATAGAGCCATGTAAAGGTATACAAGCCGCACCAAAAAGCAAGAAGAAGTGTCGCTATCAGCAAGAGACACAAACAACACAAGAGATGGCAATACAGTTCTTCGTACCGCTTGATCGTCGCCTCCTGCTCATTCTTCTTCTTCTTGAGCGCCGTGTTCTCATCGCACAGCAGCAGGTACTTCTCCTCAATTCCGTCGCCATGGTTATCACCTGCTCGCTCGCTCTTCAATGCGCTAACTTGGCGTCATTTAGTTCTAATAGGATATGATACGCAGTCTCTTGAGGTCATGCCCGCATCGCCATCTTTCCTTGTCACCACAGGTAAACAGGCAATCCCCATACAAAAAACTGAAAACGACCGACCGCTGAAGCGTCGCGGGGTGCTGTTTAAACTTGGGTTTATGTATGGGTTGCAGGTTCCTTTCCGACCGACCGACCGCAGCTTGCACTGACCATCACTCCTGTGGTTGCCACTTGCGGGGAGGGGTTGCCACTTGAGGGACAGAAAACTCAAGGCCAACCAAGTGTGACATTGACAGCCAAAGGAAGGACAGAGGAAGAGAGCGCAGCGCAATTCCCTTCGTCCGCCATCGTCCCCGTCGTCGACCAGCATTAAGAGCCCAGAAGCAGCAGCAATCAGCAGCAGCACGTCAGTCCGCCCCTTCCGTTTGATACAGAATACAGCAACAACAACAACAGCAGCAATCATGAGCACCGAAGTCGCCCCCGCCGTCGCCCAAGAGCAGCCAGTCGACCAGCACGTCGAGGAAAAGCAGGACGTGGTCGCCACGATCCCTCAGGCCGTCGAAGAAGTGTCCACCAAGGTAAGATGGAAGCATGCGCAAGCAAACAGACAGGCAGTGACTGGTCTGATGGAGAGCTGCGAGTGGCAGCGCATTTGCGTCATGAAGGCGTCAGCTCGACGCGTTGAATGGACAGATTGGCTGGTGGAGAATGAGTTCCGCGGAGCTCCTGGACGATGGACCGCTCTTGGTGATGAAAAATGGGAGTGTGGTGCTGACAGTGTGTTCTCTTTTGTTGTTGTGATTGTAGCATCCGCTGCAGAACCGATGGGTGCTGTGGTACGACAACCCAAAGAAGCGCCACTCGACTGAGACGTGGGAAGAGAACCTCAAGAACGTGTACGCGTTCAGCACTGTCGAAGACTTCTGGTGGTGCGTTCCTTTGCTGAAGCTACTCTGTGATAAGCCATGAAGTGCTCAGTCAGACTCATTCGTTCTCTACTTGCTATCTGCTTGTATTACAGTTTGTACAACAACATCCTGTCGCCAACGAAGCTCGCGATTGGCAGCAACTACCACTTGTTCAAGGAAGGCATCCGCCCAATGTGGGAAGACCCGATCAACGCCAAGGGCGGCAAGTGGATTTTCACGAACGCCCGCTCGCGCAAGGCCAGATTAGACGAGTGCTGGCTCCACGTGGTACGTCCTTTGCGACCACCAGCAAAATCGTTCTGTCGTGAAGGATTCTAATGGATTTGGGTGCTTGTCTGTGTGAATACGATAGATGCTCTCCCTGATCGGTGAGACGCTGCAAGACGATGACGACATTTGCGGCGCCGTCGTGAGCGTGCGCAAGGCGCAGGACCGTATCGCGATCTGGAGCGCAACAGCAGATGCGGAGGACCGCCAGCGCGCGATCGGCGGCGGTTTCCGCAAGGCGCTTGTCGATTTCGGCAAGAATGAGGTGCTCAAGTACCAGTCGCACGCGGACGCGGCGGCGAGCGGATCCAGTTTCCAGAACGAAGTGTACGTTCATTTGTATTCCATATGTATCGTGATTGGCTCAACTCCCATTGCTGACATTTCTTATGTGTGTGGATGCTGATCTTGCAGAATGTATGAAGCTTAAAAGCACAACCAACGAAACGCGTCGTGTGTGTGTTGCTGCTGCTATAATGTAGTCGACAAACGCGCCGATGTGTTCGCCAGTTGTGGTCTATAGGTGGTAGAGAGAAATCCTCATTCATTTTCATTTGTTTTCCTCCATGATGACTTTACTGTTTTCCCCCAATCTTGGGCTTCGTGTCTATTTAGAAAATGGTTGTGTCTGTCTCTTTGACATTCTACTTTCAATTACCAGCAAGGTATCATGATACCTAAATGTCAGTAGCATGCGACCCAAGCAACAGCTCATTGAAAGTTCAGTGTTTGAATTACTCGCTACCAAACTACTGCTCCGAGACCGAGAACAGTCGAATCGACTCGTCGTCGCTAACCGTGAGCAGCCCCGTCGGCGCCGTGTTGGCCGTGCCTGGCACGAACGCCATGTCCAGCACCATGTCTGTGTGCCCCGCGAGCGTCTTGATCTGCTGGCCGCTTCGCGCGTCCCAGACGTAGATCAGCCCTTCGACCGTGCACGAGTACACGATCGGCAGCGTCGGGTGCCAGATGAGCTTGATCACACCCGCAGGGTGTTGGCACACGTGGCGGCACTATTGAACAAACAGAAGGAGAAAATATTGGATTAGAAATTCGCACTGGCAGGTTGACAAGCAAGAGCAGGATTTGTTTGTGTTACCTGGTTTGTGGAGAGATCCCAGATGCGCACAAAGCCGCCGAGGCAGCCAGTCGCAGCCCACTGCATTGTGTTGCAGAAGCCAGCACTACATTGGGAGAGACACAAGTTCATTTCGATTAGACTCGTACTCACAGACCATGACAGAGTTTGCAACCAACCACAATAGAGAAGCAGAAGTCTTACCATTCGACCGAGTTCTCGGTCGCTTGGTCGGTAAACTGTTCGTGGACCGTGCCGGCGGTGGCTTCGTTGCGGTCGTGCGCAAAAGTGGCGAGTACACGCTTGGCCTGGATCTGCATCAGCTTGGCCGTGCCATCTTGCGAGCCAGAGATCATCAGCGGTTGCTACAAAGAGATTCAAGGTGAGAGAGGTGTCAGGGCTCATGGAAATTATGATAACCACTAGGTCAACCGAGTTAAAAAAGAAAAAAAACTTACGCTTGGGTGGCAGGCGAGGAACGTAATCGGTCCTTCATGGAAGTCGTGTCCGCGGAAGACGTGCGCGCACTCGCCGGTCTTTGGGTTCCACAGTCGCACAGTGCCGTCCGCACTACCCGTGACAATCATCTTGCCCGATCCCGTGAACGAACCACACGTGACGCTGTCTTCGTGGCCGGCAAAGACGTGCATGCACTCTCCGGTGGTCGCGAGCCACATCCACACGGTGCCGTCGCCCGAGCCAGCGAGGATGATGTTGCCCTTCTTGTGCCAGTTGACCCACTCCACTTCCTGCGATGGACCTTCCAACGTCTGCACGAGCTTGCCGGTCGCCACCTCCCAGATCTTCACCACGCCGTCGTAGCCGCCCGTAGCCGCGTACTTGCCGTCGAAGCTGAAATCCACCGACACAACCGAGTCGCTGTGGCCAGTGAGCGTGTGCAGCACGGTGCCGTCCTCGCGGTTCCAGATCACGCCGATGTCGTCACCTCCGCCAGTGATCACAATGCGCGAGTCCACTGGGTTCACGCTAATCGAGTAGACAGGTCCAGTGTGCTTTTGGAAGACCTGTAGCAGCCAAAGCATGGCGTTCGGTTATTGCAAGGTATACTACAGCAATGACAATGCACAGTGTTACAATCACCTACCATTTCAGCGTCATCGCGAACGTCAGCATCCTCGGCCGAGATTCTGCCGTCTTCGTCATTGTCACCACCGTCTTCCATGTCCTCTTCATCGTCATCTGGTCATTGTCACAAGCACATAGTGTCGTAACACAACGTCAGCACGGTTCATCCATCCATCCACTCACTCAATGCAAGAGGAGCTACGCTCTCCTCTCCGAGCCAAATGCAGCAGCGATAAGCAACTCAAAGCACACACACAAACACACCTGGAGGCGCCTCGCCAAGCTCGAACTCGTGCGTGGCGTCGTCGCCCGTGATGAGCTCGATCTCCTCGTCGTTCGCCGGGTCGTTCGCGTCCGTCATGTGGGCATCCATCTTGCTTTCTGCTTCTGCTGCTTCTTCCTGCTTTCTATGCTTGTCAGTCTGATGGCTGCTGCGCAGCACTCCCGACAAAGTACGGTTCTCGCCACTTAGGCTGGGTTGACTTGAGGCAGTCTTCTCCTCAGAATAACTGCGAAATTCGTACTAAAGCCAGGTTTCATTTATGACACAAAACCAATGTCACTATGTAGTGTACCATTATAACGAGGCGATTGAAAGCCTACTGTCACTCTCCTTAATAGAGCGCCATGCCGAGAGCTCATGTTCCCACCACAAAGACAGCTGGGAGGAGAGTAAACAGATAATCGAGCGAGTGACCCTGCCTCCAAGATGCGCTTCAGCGTGACGCCGACCTCCGCCGTGGTCGCGTGCTTCTGCATGGCTGCTGCCTACGTCGGCGTGCTCTACACGCTGCCGCGCACCATCCGCCGCCTGCCGCGCGACCACCCGACCCACGTACGTGCTCTCGCTTTATTGCGCTGCTTCAATCGCCATTGCTCGTTCGTTTGTTCAATTGATAACGAATGATGAATGATGACAATGTGAGGGGATCTGGATGGGGCGTTTTCTAATGGTTGTGCATGTATTGCTGTCTGTGCTGATGTGCTGGTGTACCTGTGTAGATCCTAGCGCGCTTCCTGCTGATTTGCATTTTCTGCGCTCTTTGTCCGTTTCTGCTTGCGGTCTTCTACGAACATGTGCGTTGTCTGCCCCTCTGGCTGGTTGGCTCTCTAGTCTCTCTTAACGGGAGATACAATGCGTGCCAAGCGCGTCTAGTGTGGCGCTATTTCCTCACTGTTGTCGTATTTATTATCTGGCTATTGCGTGTTGGATTGTACAGGACGACCGCAGCATTTCGTTTGCCGCGTGGCTCGGCATCCGCTACGAAGGGCTGGTGCAGGCAGTCGTGATCCCGCTGCTCATCACGGCGCTGCTGTTCGCGGGTGCGCTGCTCGCGAACGCGATCCGCCTGCTCAACGTGTCGAAGCAGTTCCACTCGAACGGCGTCTGGTTCGCGGTCAAGAACTCGGCGCTCTACTACTCGATCACGCACGACCGCTTGCCCTCGTTGCGCAACTACGTCTTGGTGAGTGGAAAGGCAATTTCTAGTGTTCCAATATGTATATTATGGCTCTTACGAATGACATGTATGTATGTGGAATGGCACAATATTGTTAGGGTCCATTGACTGAAGAGTTTGTGTTCCGGAGCTGCATGATCCCACTGCTCGTGTGCGCGAACTTTACGGTCAAGCAGATCATTCTCGGCAGTCCGCTCACGTTTGGCGTTGGTGCGTAGCTGCACAATATGTTTGTGAAGCTCTGGTTGGTAACACTCATGGCTTCTGAGAGGTTAATTTAACGAGAACGGTTGTTGTTGTTTTCTGTGGCTGTAGCGCACTTGCACCATTTCGTGGACCACGTGCGAAATGGCCGCTCTGCGAAAGACGCTGCTCTCATCGCTGGTACGTTGCCCTGAAAATCCATACTGCGCTTTATCTTAGATTTGCAGGAGTGAACTAAACAATGGCATGTGGTGTGGTCTTGCGTTTTCTCTAGGCTTCCAGTTACTCTACACCTCGATCTTTGGAGCATATGCGAGCTTCCTGTACCTGAGAACCGGTTAGTGGCATCTTCTCATTTCCTGTTCTTTCAAAGCCATAGTCACCATTTGGACTCATTGAAACTCTTTTTTGGTCTGTATGCAGGTCACTTTGCGTCGATCTTCATTGTGCACGTGTTCTGCAACATCATGGGGTTCCCCGACCTCACGTTCTTCAATCCGGACAACTCGCTGCACCCATTCAGAATATGTAAGTTCCGTTCTAATCCCCCATTTGCCTGATTCAGCATTATGCGTTCTCCAGATTGACTGACTGACTGGCTCACCTTTGTATCCTGACAGTGATTCTTGGCGGATACTTTGTCGGCATTTACGGGTTCACGCGGCTGCTCGTGCCATGGACAGAGCCGTCCATTTATTCCGCAGACCTCTGGAATATCACGACGTCAATTAGAGAGAACGAGCTGGTCGGGTTCTGAGGTAGGTAGAGACGACCCCGTTCTGAGCAGTGTACTCGTCACGCGAAGGAATCCAATAGAGCAATGCACGTTATGTGAACAAACACACACACACACCTGCCAGGCAAGTTTGCAGGATTTGTAGCAACACTCACCATAGAGTCTAGTATATTCATCAGGGTGATGGCATTTATCAATCGATGCTGACCTGCCTCCCCACCGATCACTTTGCAGCCTTGCGAGGATTCGAACGTGGGAAGCGACCAGCCGAGTTCTTCAGAGTGGTAACCTCTTCGCCAGACGACACATCTCCTTTGGCATCCGCCACACTGGGATCCGCGTTCGCTGCCTTGGATTTTGAAGTTTCCTCACTCGAGGCGACGGCATTAGTCTCTTCAGCGTTGCCCTTTCTTTCCAGCTCTTGCACTCGAAGCTACGCGTTGAGACACAAGCAAGGCACAGCACAACCGAGTCAGGTATTGATTCACATGGTTCGCTGAAAGCGTCCGAAAGACATGAAAATACCTTGCTTTCGCTGAGCTCTTTCTGGAGCGCAGCCATTTCGGACCTCAGCGTCGTGTGATCGGCAGTCAGCTGGTCCACCAGCTTGTCCTTGTTGCGCAGACGTGCTCTCAGGTTCTGCAAACATTCAAACATCTACATTAGAAAAATCGCAAGTGCAACAAATCTTTTCAGCACATTATGCACATTTCTCACCTTGTTCGCAAGTCGCAGCTCCGCGGCGAGGCGACCTTCTCCGACCGAAAAGCCGTTGTTCTCTCCAAGCCCAAGCAACCTGTGTTGGCTGAGAAGCCAGGACCTCTGCAGCGCAGAATGCGCCTCCAGGGTTTGTCGAAGGAGACTGGACTGCTGGTCAAACATGTGCTGCATCTCGCTGCTCGATGGCGACAAGAAGAAGTCGCGGCCATCGACATCGTCAAAGTCCCCTTCTTTTGCGCCTCCAAACTGGACTTTCCTGCTCTCATGATCATTCTTCGACAGCTGTCCAAGCGCCACCATGATGTCGGTCCCTTCGGAGAGCGTCAAGCCAGGGAAAGTCGGAGGCTCGGCGTGTGTTCGCTCCACAGTGTAAACACTTTCAGCTTCCTGGGTGACAGCCGCTTTGCTTCGCGAGGCTGAAACGCTGCTGCTGTTGCTGGCGGGTCGCTCAGGCTCCTCGCTCTTCTTCGCAGCTCGAGGGGCATAGACTTCCGTTTCGTCGAATCGGTCGTCAAGCGCATCACCAGTCGCATACAACGGCGCACTTGTGATGTACGCAGTCCATTC
This sequence comes from Globisporangium sylvaticum, assembly GCA_023334975.1. Lineage (NCBI taxonomy): Eukaryota > Oomycota > Peronosporomycetes > Pythiales > Pythiaceae > Globisporangium > Globisporangium sylvaticum. Next base: position 7,587 of record JAADVK010000548.1, on the reverse strand, counting down.
ATCCAAGGATCGTGCTTCGAGCTGCGGATAGTTCTTGTCATCCGACACCCCGCACTCCTGTCGCCATCGAATCGGCCACTTGCGCTTCCAGCTCCAGGGACCACTGTCTTTCTGCTCCTTTTGCTTTCGACTCTCGAGCTTGCTCCGTTTCACCTTGTTGTCGATCGCGAGGATCTTGTGCTGATGGATGCTCACTTGCTCGTCGCAAATGAGTTTGACTGTTCTTGCCGCCTCGACCAGCGGCTGCGAGCGGTCCCCGATGATCGCGAGCGCGTTTTCTACGAGCTGGTCCACGTCGTCGATGAAAGTGGACGAGTGCTCGTATTCTAGACGTCTGATCTTTCCCAGGATCTTAAACAGATCCAGTTCTCGTAGCGCATTCACATCGTCGTCGTCATCGTCCAGTCCAGACAGCAATGGTCCACAGAAAGGCATCCCCTGACGATTCGTCGCCATCGTCGACCACAGCTTCTCCAACATTCTCCCAAGCTGCACTTTCGCTGGCGCGTTGTGACTGCAGTTGGGGCAAATGAACGTTTTCAGCTTCTTGGAGAACAAACTGGTCGTTGGCAGCTACATAAAGCATATCATAATGAAGAACAGAATCACAGTGTTAGCCCCAGTGGTGAAGATAACCCTCACTCTGCGAGGATGATAACACCACACAAAAGCAAACTTACAGGTGGGAAGTTCTCGTGCGAGATGCCCAAGGGGCACTGCGTGCATTTCCAAAGCAGGTTCTTCGCGACAGGTTTCCTCGGCGAAGCGCCGCGTCCTCGTCCATACGATCCTCCGCCATCCAGATCCAGCAGACACTCTTTCTCACCAGTCAAAGCACACGTGTGGCGAGGGCAGAACCAAGCCACATCCTCGTCTTTCGGGAACGGATACGCTCCCAAACAGAACTGGTGGTACACTTTTGCACAACCTGGGAACTCGCAGAGGATGAGCTCACCTCCGTATCCGCACATCAAGCAGCGCTCGTCTGATTCTACTTCCGAGTCATCGTCGTCCACGTCTCCGACGTTCATACCCAGCTGCACACTTGTAAGCGGGATATCAATAACCGGAGGCTTTTTACTGGATGCTGCTGAACCTGAGGAGAGATGCGTCGTCGTCGGTGGTTTCGTCTGTGGCATGTCCCTCTGAGGTGACGCCTCAGGGATACTCTTCGATGGGGAACTTTCAGCGGACGACTCGCCGGTGGAACGCGGAAAGCGAGATCTCTTCGCAGACTGGCGCAATCCACTGACAGCAACACCAGCGGCTGCGGCATCTGGCTGCTCGACTTCCGCCTGTAATCGGCGCTTGAGGGACCCCTCGCGCAGCTTTTGCTTCTCCTTTTTCACTTTTCTCGTGGGCGGAGTCGCTGAGCTCCCTGGTGATAGCACCGCAGCCTCTGCTGCAGTAGTACTGAGATCGTCCTCGTCCGCCGACATTTGTCCGCTTTTCTCGGTTCTTCGGCTCACCTTGAGCTGCTTGGACGACATGTCTTTCGTGCACTCGGGGCAAAACCAGTCCCCTGGCGGAACAGCCACCAGCGGCGGCACCAGGCAATTCATGTGGAACTCGCGCTTGCAGTCCACGCCGTCGCAGAGGATCAAATTCGAGTAGTGGTCGTCCACACGGTTGCAGATCTCGCACGGCAAGTCGACGGCGTCGTCTTTCCTCTCCATACTGTGTAAAATTAGCAAACACACAGTCACGATTAGACTTGTTGTTTCCTACTCTTGCTCATTCAGTAACACGTTTGCTTTGATAACGTACATGCGATCGTAGAAGCGGACGCCTGCGCCATCCGTGCCGTCCAGGATGAATTTCGCTTCCTCCAGCGCCTCCTGCATGAGCTGCGCGTTGTATTTCTTCGCAGACTTGAGAACGCCGACATCCTGCGAGAACGGCATGATCGCGCTCTTTGGTACCCATCCGCTGTTATTAACAACCAGACACGCAACGCCGTTAGCTCAGCCCACCCCTGGAGAACAACTGTTTTCATGACTCACAAGTTCCGGGTGCCAAAGAAATAGACGCAGGCGTGGCTTTTCTTCAGGCGGTACTTTGACATCTTCGCATACTCCCCCGGTTCACTGTACTGTACAGTATCAACAACAACAAGGGCAAAGCAATATGTAATGAGCACACACACAGAGACCGTATCTAGATCATTGGGAAGACAATCATGGCGGGTGCAATTCGTACCCGCGCCGGCCATGGAGGGTAGCTGCCCACGCGAGCGAGCACCAATCCCGCGTTCTGGTTCAGAATGTCGTGGAGCGACTCGCTGTCTGCCAGCGTGTCTATTCGGTTAAAGAGAGAGTGAGACCACACACACGCATACCAACAAACACAGTCGTTAAAATTGGTGCTCATCACCAAAGCAACTTTGCAGCACAGCAGTATCACTCCGTTCACACCATAGTACTCCTCTGTGCGCAGCGCCACTTCTTCCGGATCCATACTGGTGCGTATTATTGGTTGGCGCTCGCTGGGGGTTGCGCAAAGGGAGGGAAACTGTGGAAAAGGTGGAAATTGGTGGTCGAGCGCTCAAGCACTCGTCTCGTCCTGGAGATCCACCACCGACAGAGCAATCCAGCGTCTACAACATAGAGAGAGTGACGGAGCCAACAGTAGACACACACACATGCACAAGAAGAGCCGGTGTTAGAGCAGCACAACGTGAAGAGTCTGGTGTGGCTGGCCCCTCGAACCAATTTCCACATTTCCGACAACGCGTTGACGGAGAGCTCCGATGGAAGGGGGGAACAGCACTGCACGCATACGCACCTGCTGTTGTATGTGGTCGTGGTGTCTTGGGTGGTCTGGGTGTACCTGCTGCTGCTGCTGCTGCTACTGCTTGGGCGAGAGTCCGGTCGATTGCTCTGCGGCTTGGCGCGCTTTCTGCCGACGCTTCCCCGCGCTTTTTGCGTTGTGTCTGTCGAGAGCACCGAGCCGAAACGCTCAACAAAAAAGCAAAAGCGGAGGGTGATGTTGAGCAAAGAGCTTTCACAGAAACAGTGCGCTCGTGCAGACCTCGTCTGAGATGCACTCACACTAAATCTGCAAGATAATCGAAAATGAATTTGTAATCCACAGGGATTAAATTTGAAACCGAGTGAAAATTGCTATTTCTAAAAGTATGTCAAATGAAATACAGATAAACCTGCCAAATTTGATAAGACCGGTGGACAACAAGTGTTTCGTGTATAGCAGTTCGATCAAATTTCACAGGTGCAAACGCCATCCAGTCGTTATGTAGCCTCTCAAATCACAAATAGAGAGCGGATTCGTGGTCCAGAGACCATTCAAATGCAGCGTCAGCCACTCGCACTTCCACAGACTCATCTGTGGCGTTGCAACGATGCAGTCAAGACCAAAACAGACCGGCAACCTAACGTTCGAGCAGAAGAAGAAGATCCGTCAGTGGCAAGACCCAAATTCTGGCCTCACCCAACTGCAGCTGGCGCAAAAGGCAAAGCGCGAGTTCAGCCTCTTCAAGGCGCCGGTACAAGGGACGATTTCCGGCACTTTGTGCGATCGCAAGAAGTACCTGCTCGTGAAGGACGTCGACCTCAAGTCCAAGCGCACACGACCGCTCGTATCCCCTGCAGTTGACGAAGCGCTGGCAAGTTGGGTGCTGCGGTGCCAGGCGAGGCGCGTAATGCTGAGTGGCGACATCATCAAGGCCAAAGCTAAGCGGTTCGCTACGCTGAGCGGCATTCCGGACGATCAGCTGCTGTCGTTTCTGACGGGTGGCTCCAGGCTTTTCAAGGGCGGCATGGCTTCAAGCAGATAAGCGACAACGGCGAGAGCGGATCTGCGAACGCGGCGGAGATATCAGCACTGCGCGAAGCCATTCGAGAGCGATTGAAAGGTGTGCCGCTGGCTGACATCTATAACATGGATGAGACTGGGCTTTCTACTGCCTCGCCCCTGACAAGACCATCGCCAGATGACAAGCGGAAGGATCCAAGAAGGGCGAGACTCGAGTGACTGTTGCGCTGATGTGCAATGCTGACGGCTCGGACAAACGTGAGCCTTTCACCACCGTGCACGCAAAAAGCCGCGCTGCTTCCAGAAGAAGACCGCGGATCAGCTGGGCTTCTACTACCGAAGCATCGTCAAGGCTTGGATGACTGGTGTTCTCTTCCAGGAATGGCTGCGCGAGTTTGATGAGGACATGAGCGCGCAGCGACGTAAGGTCCTGCTCCTGCTCGACAATGCATCAGCGCACTCCGTCAACAACGTTGATCTACGGAGCGTGACTGTCGTCTTCGTGCCTCCCAATACAACAGCAAACCTACAGCCAATGGACGCCGGGATCATTGCGTCATTCAAGCGGCGCTACCGTCATCGGCAACTCCAGCACGCATTGGATGTGGAAGAGCAAGGCGCGCAAAACAACATCTACATGGTAGATCAGCTGGTAGCGATGATGTGGATCAAGCCGTGCTGGCGCGAGGTCCCCAGCGACGCCGTTCTCAACTGCTTTCGGTACACAGGTCTTGTGCCTGATCGAGGGACCACTCGCAGATCCCGCGCTGACGCTGAAGAGCAGATGTACACAAGTCTGCTGTCGCAAATGCAGCAGCTGCGCATCCGCGACCCAATGGACCTGGGGGGCTTTATCTGCTGTGCTGCGGAAGCCAACACCGATGTGGAAGCGTTCACTGCCGCTGAGTTGCTCAGCGACGACGTGGGCGGGGAGTCTTTGTGCACGACTGAAGAGACAAACGAAGATGATGAGTCGGCAGACCCAGAGCCCATACATGAAGCAGCATCCAGTGCAGATATCAGCACAGAGGGCAAAGTTGGCGCAGTAAGGACAGTCACCTTTTTGCTGAGCGACCATCCAGATCTGGAGAGACTGGTGCTCGGAGAGCTGCACACACTCCAGCAGCGGCTGCACGACGAGTTCAGACGTGAGATAGAGAACGTTCTCACGCAGACTCTAATTTGAGGGTTCTTTGTGGCTTCTTCTATGGCTGGATAGCAACGATACTTTTATCATTACGACATAAAATTGATTTTCAAAAACCTCCGTGTTGAACGCAGCCACAACTTTTTTTTATCAAATCGACCCCTTTCCATAAACAACAAATTTGTGAACTGCGCGAAGACGGGGTTTGAACTCTGGCCAGATGCGTGGGAGGGTCGTGCCCATCCGAGTAACCCAATTCCTGGCCCCAAATTATCAAAATTTGTCAGATTATCAATCAAATATCAGTTTTGGTCAGTATCAAGTTTGCTCAATATATTTATAAAGGAACGGACTTGGTGGATCAGCACACTTTCATATATACCAGGATATCAGGATTATCATGGATCAAATTAGCCAGGTTTATCTGTAATAGGTTTTCTCACGACCAAATGCTGAAACTGCAGAAATGGACTTTTTCTACTCTTCTCCATCATTCAGCAAGCCAATCACGTTCAGAGGTAGATGTCACTTCAGCCAATAGGAGAGCAATGACTATTCCCGCAGTTTCTTTAATGGAATCGCTGCTGAAACTGTGCAGAAATGTCCAATCTGTCTCACCCAATTACAATGTGCTACTTTTCCGCAACCTGCAGTTTCAGTAGGGCGTGACAACCACTAACATGTGAGACCACTTTAAACGAAATTATCATAACAGCGTTTTTGAGGTTTCTAAACCATGTATCGCCACATTAATCTCCTTGATTTCAGCTTCACTTTGAGCGTCTCAGGTGAAAAAGGCGCGAAATATGTGCTTCGTATCTCCAATTTGAAAAACGTGCATCAGTTATAAACTCAAAATTTGTGAAAATAAATATTGTTATTGTCTCTGATATAGGAAAATTCGCTTGTTTCGATGTACTAAATGGTTGTTCGGTTTCATACTGAGAACATTACAAAAATCTTCCTCTTTTTGACCTGATCCTACAATAACCTATTGTGTGGACAACTTCTGACTGAGGTTGTGAAGTTTTTCATTTGGAACTGGTATAGAAACCGCCTTTTCAAACACCTTTTTTGAAAAAACTTCAAAAAAGTTTATGATACTTTTGATAGAAGTGGTCTCATGTAATAATTGACTGTTGAGCTGAAGTAATGTTCAGGGCTTCCTCCCATTGGAGAGATTGCCGAATCCCTCTCGTACCCTCACATATGTACAATTTTTTACAGGATTTAGCTGATCTACACCATTCGTGATTTCTGGGGATTAAAATCCGTACCCTCACACAGTTCCTGTGAGCATTTATACAAAACCTGCGAAAACGAATTACCGTAGTTTGATGTGTTTTGCTTGGGAGAACTGAAAAATTCCGAAATCTCTCTATGAGCCATCGTCGTTATCTAATACTCCCAGAAACCGATTTATCGCGTTTCAACCAGGGTTCTGCTCGTGCTTTCTGAAATCAAACTGCTTGCAACTCTCTGGCCCTCACCGATATCAACACTCTCCCAAACCGTCATTCTAACACTCTTGAACGAGTAGTATTATAGTTCTGACATTTGGTGACAAATGTGAAGAAAGCTGGTGCAAGTTCTCGCTGCATTCACAGCTCACATCGAAAACACCATGCGGGAAGATAGTTGTCTCGTTCTGCTTTTTTGCAGACCCTTTCAGGCTTCAAATCTGGCCTCATCTCACAAATCGGACTTTCTATTTCGGGGCACAACATGTGCCCTACCCACGTTCTAGAAGTTCGACGGTCTGAGACATGTGTCGTGTGGCTGGCTGTTCCGTTAGAAATGTGTATGACGAAGAACCGACGCATCAATGCCACCAATCCCCTCGTTAGCTCTCATTTTGCTCTGCTCATCGCAAAGAATATCAGCAGCAAGACGACCGAGAGCACATCCACTGACACATCCTTGCTGCGCGAGCACCGAAGAGGGAGATCAAGCACGAACACAAGCGAGAAGCCACCGCCCAATCAAACGACAGCGAGCACCTGGAGTGCGAAAACGAGGATGCTGGTATTCACGGTAAGCAAGGGCAACAAGTGTACTTTGTGACTTTTGTTTTGGTAAAAGCTCACATGTTTTGCTGTGTAGCAGGCTTTCAAGCAAACAGAAAAGCGAGAGCAGGTGGACAGCGAGCGCTAGTACGAGCAAGCTCTCGAGCGAGGGTGACAGTGAGACTGACAGCTTTATCGTGTGTTGCTCTTGACATGATGGTTCGGATGGTGACTAGCTGGTTCGTTTGCTTCTCTGTGCATGCCGTATAAATAGGCGAATACGACCAGCGTCACATCGTCTTCGCCACGAGATACATTTGCGTCACACGATGAGCTTAGCACTGCTTTAGTGCATCTCTGCTTGATGCGGTTAACGTGTTGCCACCTGTGAGTACCAAGTGCGTGCGCGCGGATGTTTGAGATCTAGCGAATGCGAATTGGAGCGTGATAACACACCCAAATCAAATCAAATTGGCAAATGTAAGTGATAAACTCGATAATACATCGGTTACTCAACCACGCACCCCACACTCCCCTGTACTCATGTACTCATGTACTCATGTACTCATGTACTCATGTACTCATGCACTCATGCACTCATGCACTCATGTACTCATGCTTCAAATCGCTCCCAACTACACCACCATGCCCACGACGGACCCG
>JAADVK010000547.1:0-22197 GCA_023334975.1 Globisporangium sylvaticum | reverse complement strand
CACCCGGAAGTTTAAGTTACCTTGTCCGCGTCCACACCACGGGTCAGAAAAGCCGGCTCGGGGCAACCCATGTCCATCCGACGTGATGGCGCATGCCGCTGGTCGTTGATGAGCAATCGGTTCGCTCGCTCCACTGAGACTCGCTTCCTGCACTGGTTTGTTTTGTCGTCACACAAATGGTAGAGTTCCTTTGGATATACACACCTCAAGTAATGGGTTGAGACGAGTATCACAAACACAAACACTGAATTGACGCAGAAAGAGTGGATATGGAGATATAGAGGAAGTAAAACGCACAGTCTTAATCGATACGCGAGGCGAAAAAACGTCCGTTTTTTCGAACAAAAGCGAACGTGCGCATATCGTGTCCACTGATGACACGCGTACATAGACGAGACGCACGTAGAACGAGCAAAGCCAGGTCGTCGTCGTTAGCAAAAAATACTGTACGGAGTTGAGTCGCCTTTACTTTGCCCGTTCTGTAAAAGTCTTAGTATGGAATTTTACTGTGAGCGAAAATCAATTTATATCTTTGGGTCTAAAACTCTCCCACGAAGTCCCGCTGATTAAAAAAAACCGTGAGGTGGGAGCTTTTGCACTGGACGCAGGCGATTCGCACCTAAAGGGTGCTTGGATTGGTGCAGATTTTGAGATACCTGCGAGGTGGAGTTCGAGCCACAACAAAGCACCATCGCAAATGGAATATGTTCAGAGGAGAGAAGACTGTTGGGTGCTGCGTCTTGGACACTTGGATCGCGTGCTTTCTTGGCTATGTTGTGTTGGTGGATTGCAGTCTTTCGCTGAGCCAGGTTGCACAGGTTTGTTGCTGAACCAGACGCACAGTGCAGCGTTTGTGTTCGCAAACCTTCTGGATTGATAGTTAAGTTCGCTTTCGTACTTTGCAGGAATCATGACTCGCTATTTTTATAGATACACATCATCAACCAGAAGGTCACATTTCGATCTTCTGGCAAGAAGTCGCACTCCAGATGGCTGCATTCGTGGTCTCTTCACGTCCAGCCGTGTCCGTCAAGCCCTCTCTGTTTTGCTGTTCCGTCCAGAGCCATCCTTTCAACACTGAACTGATCGCAGTCGAAGTCGCAGAAGCGTCTCAGCGTATGCGAAGGCTCCCCCGCCTGCTCAAAGACACCATTCGATCAGAGTGGTCAGTGAGCGCAAAAAAACGCTCTTCTTCTCGCTAGAGTCCAGGTGGACTCCCCCCGGATAAAGATCTCCTCGTAAGTCGCGACAGTTTTACAAATCTCTTCATCTCGTTGCGCGTCTCTTTCCTCAGTGGCAATGCGCTGTATCCTCTGCGATGCGTCAATACTTGGATGCGTACTGAGCTATTTGTTTGCGCTGTTCACTTTAGATCGCGAAGGAAACGTCGCAGCGAAGAACTGATTGAGCTCGTTGATCTCTCTGAGGGTATCCTCCTCTCGCAGCAGAGTATTCCGTCATGGACACCACCACTTCCACCTCCACCTCCAGCGAGTACGACGAAGAGCGCTATTGCGATCGAAAGAGCATGTTCTCATTGCTGTTGCCGCCTCCATCACATTTACGACGACGTTCGCAGCGGTCTTCTTGGCTCCGGTGCTTCCGGCACATCGAGAGACACAATGGGTTCATCGAAGACTGAGACTGCATGTCTAAACCACGCGAGGTCGTTGTGTTGCACCCCTTAGCCAACCATTCGCGGCTCTAGCTATCGACGCTTCGTGGCAGTCACTATACCCTACACGGTGTGAAGCGACCAAAGAAATGGTTAAACATGCCTACTCACATATATGTTACCATTCGACAGTTTGCAGAGGTTAGTGTAGGCATATCCAGCTATTTGCAGAGCAGACGATGAGCTCGGGTACATGAACAGGTAAACTCTGAGCGTAGCTACAAGAACTGATGGTGGTGACTGAGCAACGATCGTCCAAATTTACTGTTCCTGATCTCAGCCTTATGTGGGTGCGCAGGAGGATTTATTGTTTTGCATGGCTGAGGTGCACATTTATGGCAGATTTCTCACGTACAATACAAAGCAGGCGAATTCTCGAACTGCCTGGTCTCCATTGCCAGATATGAATGTGCTATTTCATAGCACGAGCGCACTCAATGCCTATCTGTCTAGGTCTGCGAGTATGAATGAATCGGTTCGGTTCATTTCGTGGCCAACGAACGCATCAAAGCTGGCATTCGTATTGTACCCAGTACTCATTTCACCAGTTGAAAAGCCTCCCAATAAATGAGAAAATTGAAAGCAACAACACCGAAGTCACGCAAAGCATCCGAGGTGAACAATTGAAATAGTTTTGAGAATTGCGGCAAACACGCAGGCTTTGCGTGCACTTCTCCAAGTGCGCTAGCAGAATTCTTGAAGTACTTGCTCCACGTCCGTAAAATGTTACAGGACTGGACAAGAGAATAGCTAGAAACCAAATCTATTACTTCCTATCCGTGAACATCAAGAACCTACTCACACAGCTTCCTATACTTCGAGCGTCACGTTGCCGTCCTTCAAGAGCTCGAAATGGTCCACGCAGTAGTTGTGCGTGCGCTTGTACGCTGCTTTGCTGCAGCCTTCAAAAGCGCAGCGCTTGCCGCCGCCGTGGGCCCAGCAGAAGCCGTTCGAGACCGCGACTTTCGGACACGACGCGTCTGAGCACTTGGTGCCTCCGCCGTGTGACCAGCAGAGACCCCGTGTCTTGCCCTTGCGGGTACAGGTTTCCACCAAGCACTTGAGCGATCCTCCTATGGTACAACGCACACATATATAAGAAAGCCGTGTACGACTTTGACCGTTGGGAGCAGAGTACGCACCGTGTTTCCAGCATTTACCAGCGTGCTTGGCGCTGGTTGCGCATCCGTCCTCGGAGCATCTCTTGCCACCCTGACCCCGTACGATAAGATGCCGCACGAGATGCCATAAGCGTTAATATAAGCATGTATCGCAGTCCAGGATGAGAAACCGTAAACTTACGTACCCCATGGCGAAAGCAGAGTCCCTTGTTGATGATGTAGTTCGGACACCCGTCGACTTTGCACTTCCTGGCGCGACGCTTCTCTTGACTCTTTGCGGAGGGTACAGGTCTCACTCTTGGTCTCGCTTTGCCAGCTGCGACTGCAGTTTGTTTTAGCCTTGTCGGTACCAATTGTGGCGGAGGGGGAGCCATCTCCACAACCGCTCCTGATAGCGAGTGGCTTGCAATGGCTGTCGAATGTGTTACGCGGACTTGAACAGTAGTGTGTGACCGGGGAGCGTGAACCTGAGCTGAACTGTATCCAGCTGCGCCAGTTGAACCACAGATCACTTGCATCTTTTCTTCGTCTTCGTCCTCTTCTCGTGGGTCGTACGGCGCTCGATACACTTCTACTCTGGCGGCGGTCCCTGGAGATGTCCGTCGCCTTCGCGAGTCCCAGTGACTGAGCATGTTTGGTGGATATACAGCGTCTGCATTCTCGAGCTGCGAGCGCGGCTGCTCGCCCTGGTCCACGATGAATCTCAGCGCCGTCTTGCTCCTCGGCGAACGTAAAGTGCCGTCCAGATAATGAGTTGTACTCGCAGTGATCAAAGCATCAGGCTCGCGTTCTCGGTGTCTTGGAGTCTGCAGGTACGGCTGCCTTGGAGTAGCTGAAGAGCGCTTCTGGCCAGCAGTGGCCGCTGTTACCGGGACTGCGACGCCGCTAGCGACATTCGAGCCTCGGGCTCGCTCGAGATCCTCAAAGTAGTAGTCGTCGTCCCGCAGAGAGAGCGCGTTCAAGTGCGTCGAAGGCGATCCATGGTCGCGGCGCTCGAAGTCGGAGAATGCGCTGTGGAAGTGCGGCAATCGCTCTTGCCTTCTTGCGGGCAGCGATGGGCTTGAGAAAGCGGCCTCTAAGCCGCTTGTGCTCGTCCAGTCATTGCCGCGACGCTGGCGATGGAGAAACGATGGAGGGTACACCACCTCGTCTTGCTCCTGTTGTTGGCGCAGATCGTGCGACACGCGCGGCGGAGTGTGGACCATTGTGACGTGACGTGTCGCTAACAAATAGTGTGGAGTCTGCCGTGCACGCGCTTGCTTGCCTGCCAGTGGTCTGTCACAAAGGCGCTTGATGGTCGTGTTTCTTTTCGGCACTCCCCTGCTCTCTATCTCTCTCTCTCTCTTTGCGTAGAACAGACGTGCGCACAGTCTATAGAAAATATCTATCCGCAAAGGGAGAGCCTGAACGACTCGCTCGTATGAAACCGAGAAAACAAACAGGGCGGACATCTTGTGTTTTGTGTGTTCGCACAAAGTACGGGGGGACTCTAAGTTCGATTTCGTACTTAACATAAACATCGACTCGCTAATTTGATAGGTACACCTCATCAAGTTGGGGGATGGACAGCGCCACCCCAGATGGCTACATCCATGACAACTGGCCGCAGGTCAATTTGTGTTGAGAATCCTGTTCAATCCCATCCGGACCATTCTGAACTGAACGCCAGCAGGCGTCTTCTCAGTCGACCAGCAACTGAGCCACTGGTTCCAGCCCAAGTCCTTTTTGGAAGGTCCATGAGACTAAGTCCAGACAAACCTCATTGGATCCTATCATATGATGTTGTCGGACGCCAGCACATGCGCATCTTAGTTTCAGCTCTGGTTCGTTGTTGGCGTTTATCTGCACGGACTGAATGTATCGATGGCATTGCTCATGTATCGCTGATGATTGCGGAGGGGAAAGTCTCACTAACTAAGGCACTGATTGTTCGAACGTAAAGCGGTAGCTGCTCCTCTCTGTGGATCGTGATATGGCGGGGGTGCCCGACAACGCGGCAAGTTGCGGCAGCATGGGTCCAGATCCCTTCTCCCGTTGTATCTTCCTCTGTTGTCATTTCCCCGTTTCCCATGACGACTGCAGACTTTCCGCCGATGGCTCATCAAGTCAAGTCGAATCCCAAGTATCTCGCTGAGACCAGAAGACTCTCCAAATCTCTTCCATTGCCACGTTTTTTGTTGGCTGGAGCAACTTCGATCTGAGACTGGAGGCTACCAAACCCTGTCCATCGCTTCAAGATGTGTGAGTCACAATCTCGCCAGTCGATACAACAGATTGCTGCAGCTCAATTCAAAATGCCACACCCACCCACAGGGAGGAGCTCACTATCAATGAATCCGTTGAGCACTTGGATGCACATCTTGGCCGCCGACTCCTGACCTCTCGTGCTTCCAGCAAAGTTGATACTGTACCCGCTGTCCTCTGGTGACCAAGCCCTGAACGATTTGAAGTGCTGGTGCTTGGTGGCATTTGGGATTAGTTTAAGAAACCCAGGGATCCAAAGTGTTGGACCCTTCATGAGAAGCAAGAAGAGTTGGTGGAGCCAATACCCTAGATAAATAGTTTCGTACCTGCTTTACTTGCCTCGATATCGACTCGCTAATGAATAATAAAGAGGTAGATCTGGAAAAAGGGTGGCGGTTTCGGACACCAAACTATATACTTTTGAATTTAAGAGGATATAGAATATAGGAGGCACCATTTTGAGCCAAACAATGTTCTAAACAAGTAACATAATTTCGATCGTAAACCATTTTCTCAAACTTAAGAGGTATAGAATATCAAAGGCTCCGATTCGAGCCAAGCACACGTATAAGTAAAACACAAAGAATATCAATTAATGGAGGTGTTTGAAGTCTCGTATGTTGGTTGCCAAATTCTGTGATATCGGATCCCTCGAATGGTGTGAGAGACTTTGCCCCCAAACGAGAGAAGGCAGTGGAGGCGACGGCGGCGTTCGGCGCGTGCAGCCATGGGAGCAAGTGGTGCTACCGTCACGCCGACTGCGACAGGAGGACGAAGCAGGAGCGCATTCTACTTGGTGTACGAGACGCAATGCGCCTGCGTTTGGTTTGAGACTCCTCACTCGGGCGACACTCGCTTGCTGATCTCCGATTGGAAGCTGTGAGGCGAGGTGTTGAGGCAGACTCCGTCCGAGGGGCGAAGGAGGAGTGGCGCTCCTGCTGCGCGAGAACCGCGATCAGCGAGCATTAGGCAGTACAACTACCCGGTCGACTAGGCGAAGAGCGTGGAGTATTGGCAATGCGGACGGGGACTGGGTTCGACCGACATCGTCAGTTCATCCAGTCAGTACGTGCACACGCACCTCGCTGTCGATATTGAGCGCGGACGAGATCAGGTTCCGCGCGGTGGAGGCTCGGCTTTCAGGTAAACACACGGGCTGGAGTACAGAAACTGGGATTGCTGCTTCTCTCGTGTGTGTGGTGGCAATTCTGGTGCCGAAATGGAGACGCAAGCTATCAAGGCTGATCCGAAACGTGGACACATAGTGTGAGCAGCTCCAGCGGTGCGATGGTGTTCAGTGGAGACCCACAGCGCAGTGGTTTCTGTGAAGAGCAATGCCGAGTGTCATCCCAGCGTCAGCCTGCGAATCGTCTCTAGCACGAAGTCGGTAGCGGATGTGAAGAGTGCGCGTGCTAAAACACGTTGGCAGAAATTTACAGCGCACCGCGCGAGCATCGGTTGCGCCAGAACCCGCTTCAGGTAGCAAAAAGAACGGCATTGCCGGGTGCAGCGCAGGTAGGTGATGAGAGGTAGTGGGTGGAGCGATCGCTTGAGTTAGAGTTCATTCAAGCTAGAAGACAACGAAAATGCGTCTTTTAAGAAGTGTGTGTGCACATCGCACGTCACGTGACCTTATCTCAGAACGACATATCGCTAGTCGACACTGTCAACTTTGTGACGCTTGTTTCGTTGCAGTTCAGTTGTAGCTTTACTGGCACAATACAACATAAAAATGAACCCAGGGTTTGTGAACAGCAAGTTGTGAGTGAAGTCGAACACGATCAAGTTTCTTGTCAAACACGCGAGGCGCACACGTCGCTGTGACTCCAGAGCTGGTTCTGTAGTTGCTGTTTTGTTTCGAAAATCTTGAGCGAGCGTTGAGCAACCAGAGCCTCGCTTTGTCATTTCCCACTCAAAACTGTTAATGCTATCAGCAGACCCCAAAACTCCTCCAAAATCCAAGCACGCGCTTAGATACCCATTCGTTTGATCTTGATTTCTACCACCACAGAGGAACTACTCGCAGCCTAGACAGAGATCATCTTACCGCGTCACATTATATCCCAATTGAACAGCGAATATCCAATGTCGCGTAGTGCAACATTGTTGGAGGACCGAGACCAATTTCGTGTATTATTTCGTGTTTGTTTGACTATTTACATCGCCCTCTCTCAATAACTCGGGGAATCTTAAACCTCGAGGGTCTCGCTGCCGTCTTTCAGCTGGTCGTGGTGCTTGAAGCAGTAGTTGGACGTGCGTTCATACGCCGCTTTCTTGCAACCTTCGTAGGCGCAGCGCTTGCCACCACCGTGAGCCCAGCAGAAACCGTTCGAGACCGCGACTTTCGAGCACGACGCGTCCAGACACTTGGTGCCTCCTCCGTGAGCCCAGCAAAGACCCCGCGACTTGCCCCGCCGCTCGCAGCCATCGACTAGGCACTTGACCGATCCTCCTAAACACACCAAGACACATGAAAGATGTAAGGACCAGAATAACCTGTGAGCCCCGTAGTAGCAAGCACAAAGAGTTAGTTAGACACATACCGTGTTTCCAGCACTTGCCAGCGTTCTTGGCACTTGATGTGCACCCCTCCTCCGAACATTTCTTGCCACCCTGAAAAGCATTCCCAATGCATATATAGAGAAGAGCACAACGTCAGCACAGTAGGCTGACAATGGTGACCGATTTTTAAAGACACCAGGACTTTCGTACCCCGTGGCGGAAGCAGAGCCCCTTGTTGATAATGTAGTTCTCGCAGCCGTCGATCTTGCACTCGCGTGACCGCCGCTTCTCTCCGTAGCTCATGGTCTTGCTCGCTGTTTTTGTCGTCGTCGTCGCCCTCCGCTTCTTCTCCGTCTTTTTCTTTGTGGGCCTGGCGGTCTGTGCTACTCGAATGAGCATTTCAGCGGCCTCGTCAGTGGCAGCTGAGGATCGTGTGGACACCGCTCTTCGTCTGGACTCCAGCGGCGGAAGAAGCTGGAGACGCGCGGTATCGCGCTCGGTATCTCGATAGACGGTGCCCAAGTCTGCAGACCGGTTGACTGAATGGATCGACCGAACCGTCGGTCGTGCACTGGCCGGTCTGAAGAGACTGCTGGTCGGCGCGGTCGCATGGGGCATCGTCTCTCCTGCTGGCTCTCTTGATGGGGGACGCGAGTACAGTGGTCTGTTTTGTGATGGTGCCGCTGATACCGCTGTGCCGTTCATTATGAAGCCCAGCGACGTCTTGTTCGGCTCGTACTCGTGCTCGCGCCTACTGAACTCATCCGACGACGCCGATGCTCCGTGGTCATTGCGCTCGCGAGGCGGGAAGTAAGCGTTTCCGCTATCGTTGGTGTCGTTTGTTGCTGCTCTGTGGTGTGGTCTTCTAGGAGAAGCGTCATGCTCTCCACCTTTGTAACGAACGTCAGAAGAATCACGCGACTCGTGCTCTGCACTACGCTCACTGAGCATGACGTCATGACCGCTGACCCACTGCGCGTTCGGGGCACGCGGTGCGGCGGACGTCTGCATGACAAACGCTCCCCCACCAACACGCTCCTTCGTTGCGCTGGACAAGTAAGAGGGCTGTTTGTCGCGTCACGCGTGGCGGTGGACAGGAGAGGCAGAGCGCTAGTGAGTCTGTCGATGAGCAGAGAGATACGGGGTCGCTGCGGACTGCTGAGGAGCGACTGAGCGTGACGGACGCAGCGCCTGTGAGGGGTCGGCGATGTTGTGTGGCGCGCGCACTTGGCGTTTCTTGAGCGCTCGTTCGTCTGGGCGTTCGTTTGCTGTCTGAGAGAGACTGAGCGACCAGAGAGAGAGGAAGGAAAGCGCTGGTTGGTCTAAAGTCTAAAGTTGGCCAGCAGCCTTTTTCGCCAAAAGCGGGGGATCCGCTCGCCAGCAGGCCTGGTCAGCCAGCACTCCGGAACAGAGACCAGCCAGTTCTCCCCACACACAAACGTTTTGATTTGTGTGTTCGATGAGAAGAGAGTAAGAGAGAGAGAGAGGATGAGGAGGGAGGAGGTTGTGGTGCGGTTGAGTTGGCAAGGCAATTGGCCTTTGGCAAACAAGAGTCCTTTATTTGGGTGCATTGTATGTTGTCATCATTCATGATCCCTTGCCATCACTTGTGAGAGTGTCTGCGGCTTTGCCACATACTCATACCGGTACGATTTGCGGTGCCCACAGCCAAGTTCTTCAACGTGGACGCCTGGGCCACTCGCAACTTGCTGCTGCTGCAGCCAGCCAATGCATCCAATTGCAGCCATTCCGCACATCGTGCTTACCTGTCTGGCGCAACAGTTGAGGCACCGAACAACTCTCCAACGGTCTGTTAACCCATCACAAAATGAAACGAAACGTCAAGACATCAAGGTCTCGGAAATGGATGCCGTAGCAGATCCCCCGATGCCTCTATGTGTTTCATTTTGCATGCTGTGCTTGGAGAACAGCGTGCCCGAGCAGCTACAAACTACTGGGGCAAACTGGATGATTGCTTACTTTTACCAGTGGCGATGGGGTTCAATCTCACATCAACTCGCATTTCGCTTGAGTAGATATTTCTGTACCTACGATACTGGTCGTTGTCGAAGGCGGTTTTGAGACAATTCCACCTGCAAGCCGCGGGAACGTGAGTGAACATCATCGGACGTGAAGAGAAAGAGAGAGAGAGAAGACTTGGACCTTCCAAGAGAAACGAGTTCAGCAGAGGCTTTTGGCCATCGTCTCCATGAAATGGAGGTGCCGTATCTCCTTGCCTTTCAAAGGGGCTCGTATCCTTTTGATTCGATTAGACGTGTGCATCTCCTTGCCTATTAAAGGAGCCTTGCATCCCGTGAATTCGGATGCAGGCTGGACTGGCCACAGTGGTTACGAGAGTGTCCATTCTATTCTGCACTTGCTTCAGTGCCAAGTGGTAAGGCAGGCTGTCTGAGATCTGGCACGAAGACACCAAAACTCATACCGTAAAAGACACAATAACAGAACGCGCTTTAAACCGAGCACCATGTTTTGGCATCTTTATCAGCCATCCCATACTTCCACTTTTGACACTCTGGTTTTGTCACAATTGACGTTTCCGATCAGATCAGATCAGTGTCAGATTCAGCTTGGTGGTTATCTGATCCCCACAGCTCAAACGAAAAACACAAGAACCTGTACGAAGTTATAAAATTGGTGTGAGCTTGGATAGAACTTGACATCGGAAGAGTCTTTAAAATTAAATACCCTTTTGAATCCAATGTAGAGAGCATAAAAAGTATTTGTTTGCATTGGCTTTTGGTAGAATCGATCCATGTCATCAGTCGACACGTATCTCTCTCTCCACCAGAACGAAGCCCATCGAAGATGGCGCGATCAAGTGTTCGTCTGCATTCTCCCCTTTGCTGCAGGTCGTTCGCCAGCAAGCGAGGGGGCCAGCTTCAGAGAGGAAACGGTTAGTCTCGGTCTACTGGTGCGAAATAGCTGCTTACACTTTTCTCTCACTCGCTTTGTTTTGTGTCTGTGCTGACTAAGAATGAGTGCCACAGAGGCAACCAAAGTTGTCGTCTTGGCAGGGAATTGGCGATCGTGTCAGAGCTTGCAGTACATCCAGACTGCTGATGAACTTGCGGTGAAGAGGTGACACGACGAGCAATCGGAGCACGCAGACAGAGCGGCACTTGGACCGTGTTGAACTGAAGAGCTGTGACAGGCGACGTGGGTGGACGCTCACGATGTGCGCCATCCTACGTGAATTGGAGTGTGATTCGAGTGCTCGAACTCGACGAAACTAGCACAAGCCAAGCGGTTTGCTTCATCGGGCATGCTGTTCTCCAGGTAAGCCGCATGCATTTGCTACTCGTTGCTCAAATTTTCAATGCTTGGATCGCAATTTCTTATATATATATATTGTGCATCGGTGGTGGCGCCATCTGTAGCCTACAGGGATGGAAGGGATCGCAGTCAACACCAGAAGCAGCAATTTGAAATCGTCGAGCGCTCATTTGGCTCCAGCCCAGGTGCCGAAGCCGCGCGTTGTTTCCAAGGCACCTCGTGAATCTAGCGCGTGAAATGGATCGCCAACAAAAAACGGTCGTCCTGAACGAAAGCTCTCTCCAACTGATCCGTGGACGATTGCTACTCCAGACCTCACGGCGAAGTAACGAACCACGGTTTGTACTCACAAGGTGACAGTTCGCAACGACCATGGATACCAGTTCACAGGCGATCGCTGTTGCTTGTGGTTAAGCGTGCAGCGTTCAAGATCCGTAACCCGCACGGTAAGGTATCATTCCTTGGCGCTTGCAGCAAAATAGTCTGTGTTGTGGCTCTCGCGTTTCTTCACAATCGTTTGTATTCGTGGTAAATGTTGATTTGTACAGAAATACAACCACGCTCATCGCACGACAGAGAACCGACGTTCCGGTTGAGGGGATCCAAGAACTGCGCGCCAGGATTCTTGTAGCTCGCGCCAAGCAGAGACAGCCAGTTTCGAGGCAAAGCTGCTCGAACAGAAGAGAACGCAAGATCATGCGTTTGGTCTGAGTCGTGACGATCGTTGGTCAAGTGACACTGTGCTGACCCTCGAAAGGGAAACTCGGTGGTGGTGCGTTTCTTGTTGGCTTCATCGCGAAGGGAGGTTTTGAATATGGGTTGCGTTTGTTTATCGTCTAGCTAACTGTTGTGAAAGTTTCGGTGCTTGGTCCTAGACAGAGGACCCACATTCTACCGGTGGCTCAGAACACGGCAAAATCGTCTCGCTGTGGTGAATACGAGAGTTGTTGCACTTCGGGTAGATAGTTTTCTAGAAATCCTGGCATCAATTGATTAGCGAAATGAATGCAAATACATCGGCGACCTGGATGTAGAATACACCTGCCAATATCGACCTTGCTTCTTCGAGCGAGGTACACGATGAACTGCTCGTGAGTACTGTATTTCGTTCAACTAACATCTGTGAACACAAAATATTTCACGCAAGAAAAAAGTAAGTAGCATCATTGGATAGTGCCAAGCTCATGAATGCTGCAAAACGACACGTGAAGCTGTCCAAACTTCGTCAACTCAGTCTCTGAAGTTCAGCCGAGGTCTCCAACGCGCAGATCGCATTCCCCCACAGAGGTACATCGTCTTCGCCTCTCGACACACCCGATCTCCCTGCTAGTTCTACCACAAAACTTATATATTTCACGCCTGCACTTCGAGGGTCAAAAGTAGGAGCCTCCAATCCGCTTTACAACTTGCATATTCGTCTGGTGGGTGGCTCAACTTCAACATAACCCTTTCTGAGGGGGAGGTCATTACGCATCACTTTACAAGCACACTTGACAATTCATACAAGCGAGTTTTTGCGAGTGAAGTCGCTGAATCTCACTCGCTTAAGCCGTGTCATATTGTTGCGTATCGGTTCGACGTCAACTCCAAAGCTTTGGAATAGGACGACTTGTCTTCTTATCATTCAAGGAGGTGGCATCACCACCTTCACTTATCCGCTAAGTTCGCACGCGCACCTACACGAACACACAAAACGCTCTCGTTTTGTCTTATTTATGCACTCCATTCATTCACCGAAGTATGTAAAGTCTCCCCGCTTTTGTCAAACTACAGAAAATAGAGAGTGGCGGTGGTTCCACTCTCACCAGCATTTGTTCGAGTCCAGCGTGTTGTTCTTGTCAGCCATAAAAACAGAGCTTTGCCTGAGCCTCGCTCACTTGTTCACTCACTCACGCATCGAACGAACGAACGAACGAACGCCCGAAGAGGCCGACGGAGACGACCTCCACGACCGCCAGCAGCAGCGTCACTCCACCGCCGCAGTGCACGCACAGGACCACTGGCACTCGACGTGCGAGGCGCTCTCTCGTTGTTCTCGCACACACCCGACGACGCTGCTAGCGCCTTGTAGCAGTCAGACAGGCAGTCGAGCGAAGCGGGCTAGTCGCACACTCGGAGGATCTCATCGTCGCGCGCGCGTAACATCTATCTAGCCTGTATCGATCGCGCGCATCGACTTCTGTGTGCGTGCGTGCCTGTGTGAAACAATGAGGGATACGTGCGGCCGCATGCCGCGCCTCGGTCGCGAGGAGCAGGGCGAAGCGCGACAAGCCGCGGCGCCATACTACCGAGATGAGGAGCAGAACTGTGACAGCGACAGCGACAGGGGGCACGGACCTGGCCCCAGCAAGACGTCGCTGGACTTCATCATGAACTACAGCAGCAGCAACAACAACAGCCGCAGCAGTGAGGTTCCGCATCCCCCCATCGAACAGTGGATGGAGCTGTCTACACACAGCAGCACACGTCCGAGATCCGTGCGGTCGTCTCCGAGAATAACCGCACGATTAGAAGGACTCCTGCAAGCCGCGACAGAGAGTTTGTCTAGCGTCAATACAAGACCGAATGGCTCGGATTCACCAACGCCGGCGCAGAAAACAGATCCAGCAGAACCCCACGCAGCCCCTTACAGCCTAGCACCTGTCGTACATTTTCCACAACCATCAGCCGCACCTGCGCGCGCCAAGCGACCGAGAAAACCAGCGGGGACATCGACACAATCAGCCAAAGCAAATGCCAAACCCAGCGCAAGTAGTAGTGCATCCAAAGCCAAGCCCATAAGCTACGAGGAGAAGCGCCGGTCGCGCGAGTGCAGAGTCGACGGATGCGAGAACTACATCATCAACAAGGGCTTGTGCTTTCGCCACGGGGTACGACTCATGTGCATTTATTCGGTCACTGACCAGGTTCCTGCGCTGCTGCTTGATACAGCTTTCTGATGTGGGTTGTTTCTTCCGTGTCTTTCTTCACTGATGCTGCTAGGGCGGGAAGAAATGCACAGCAGACGGGTGCACGTCGAGCGCAAAGAACAACGACCGATGCTGGAAACACGGTAGGTGCTCAACTTCGCACTTAAGTGTATCAGAGCGTGTGTGTTTAACCAATTGGCATTCTGTGTGCGTGCGGTCTCCTTGTCGAACCAGGTGGCTCCATCAAATGCTCAGTGGACGGTTGCGAGCGGCGCGGGAAATCCCGCGGGCTCTGCTGGGCTCATGGCGGCGGCACCAAGTGCTCGGACGCGTCTTGCTCAAAAGTCGCGGTCTCGAACGGCCGCTGCTGGGCTCACGGCGGCGGCAAGCGGTGCGCCTTCGAGGGCTGCAACAAGGCCGCGTACGAGCGCACCTTCGACTATTGCCTCAAGGACCACGACCAGCTCAAAGACGGCAATGTGACGCTGGAGGTTTAAGTATAACGTCCAACATTATCTTTTTACTTTAACAATGAACGATCGATCAGTGCACCAAGTTGTACACGGAGGCTTCTGTTGACAACCACCCAGCTCTAAAGTGTGGGCGGGCACTGTGATCAACAGATCAACCTGATGGAGTGGAGTCACTCGCACAACCTTAACGATCTCTTGACAGGTCTGTGCTGTACTCACCACCTCGTTTTCAATCAAACGATGTCGCTGGTCACCAGTGTGTCGATTTGTTTTTCTGACCGAAGGAGGCGCGAGCTGATGACAGTTGGGAATATGACTACAAGTGGATTTGTTTAGCTTAGGACACCGCACCAGCCTCATTCCAGGAACCATTCAAATTTGAATGTACCGTAATACCACGACGCACATGGCCATTCTGCGGGTTATCTTTAGCAAGTCACGGCACAGTGCCATATAGAAAATCTATCCAGGTTTTCCCATTGCCTACATATAGCTGAGAGTTGCCGCATGCCAGCCTGTTCTCTCGTAGTCCTGAGGACCGACAAATTCCGCGCACCACTGATGAAAGCGTAGATCAGACAAGACATAATATGGGCACACTCGCAAGAACGTATCATATCTGTTGAGAGGACATTTAAACCACCTCCAGTAAAATAAAAGCGTGTGGTTGCATGCTCACACTCGCGGCTTGCAATCCACAAAATCGTTTGAATGAGTCACATCATTCTTTAGACTATCGTCCAGTAAGCAAACGGCGTGCCTAACTTCACACGAGCCCTTTGACTGGACCACAAGGCAGTCTGACTGACCTGGCTGCTTCTGTATCCAGAAAAGTCTGTCAATAGAGACAACGAGTAGTGTCAACACTGTCGGAGAAGTTCCTAGAGCGTTCGATTGCGCTTACACTGCTGAGAGGTTGCGACCGGCGGGATTCACATACATATTAGATGAATGAATCCTGTGATTCATTCATCTGATTCCAAAGGCCAAGAATAACGAACTAACGCAATAACTTTTGAGTTAGAGCATAAGGAAGTCACACACACACACACGCACACCTATCGACGATGCAAGAAATGCGACACCTTACTTGCATCGAACAACCGCCACTGAATCCCATGTGTATTAAGTCCTACAGTTGTGTGAATACACACGAGTGCATCAACATACTTTGTTTACACTCAAGGAGAAAAGTGTTGAGTAGGTGTCAGCTCCTGTTCCAAAAGAGATAGCCTTTACTGGAATCGTTCATGATGATCACGACGCGTACCATTTCGATCGTTTAGCAAGCTGTTTGTCGTGCTATTCGTGTTTTTTGGTTCTGATGATGGATATGGCAGGGAAGACTGGTGACTTATAACATATTGATAGGTTTTAAGCGCCTTTTGGCGCTCTTTTTCAGATACAATGGCAACTTGCTATTGTTTCAAAATGATGAAACAAGGTTTTCGAAACATACTTTAATCAAGTGAATCGTGTTTCAACTTTTGCAAAACGTTGGACTTTCGAGGATGCGGCGATTTGCAAAACGTGGAACAGAATCATTTCTTACAAATAGTATGCAAGACTATAAATGTTATGAAACACCTACCTTCCACACCCAGCAACCCAGCCAACTTCTGGGTAATTAGGTGGCTGGGTTTAAATGGCATTCAGCAGAATGTGTTCTCATAGAAACGGCTTCACCAGACATTGCTAATACCGGTTATGGCACAGTATCTGAGTGTGATGGGCTTCATTTCGAGTTGCCTTTTTTATGTGTGCACCAAACAAACGCTCAAAAATCAATGTTACCAGAAGAATCAGAGTAGCCAGTGAGTCCATTGCTGTTGTGGTTGGAAGGCTCCTCAGTGCTCGAAACGCGTTGTCACCTCAGCCCTACAGCCCTGGCAATGGGGTTCCAGTGAAAACCCAAGCGGAGCACTTGGGTGGCGATGACGATTCGGCGCACGCGCACCGCAGCCTCGAAGCATCGCGCCAAATAAAGATGAACGGCAAGAACAGACCTGGTGAAGGTGGTGTCTGTGAGAACACGCGCGTGTGGCCAGAAGTACATGCTGGCACGCAATTGGATCGTGGAGTGGATCTCAAGATGGTCTTCGGAACGCAAGGCTGTGCCATCCAGTCCGTCTGCGCGCGCGAATCGCAAGTTCAAGGGAGACGATGACAAAACAAAATGGGTTCCGTAGCGGTTGGATGTGGTCATTGCGCGTACGCAGCGCTTTGTCGAGTGCCTCGACGAGGGGAACCTGTTCTCAGTCGTCTGGGTGGGCTTACATGGCCAGAGGAAGTACCAACGTCGCAATGATGGGACAAAAAGACACATCCAACAAAAACATTAGACCGCACAACTCTCACAAACAGCAAATACATTTACGATTAAGTTACCCTTCTCTCTCTCTCTCTCTCTCTGTTTATTACTACTCTATGGAGCCTTCTTCTCAAGCGCGTCTAAATAATCCACGGTCTCGCCCTCGGCCTCGAGCGCGTCGAGCATAGCGAAGTGTGCGGAGCTAGTGCTCGAGGCACGGATCACGCAGCGCGTGCAGAACGTCAGACTCACGGGGTTCAGCACTTTCTCCTGCAGCGTCGGCAGGAACAGCGTCTTCTTCACGCGGCAGCGGGGGCACACGCTGACCAAGCAGATCCGGCACTTCTTCGCTTTGGAGCCAGAGAACAGTCCGCCGCCGACGCTCTTTGTGCACAGCGAGCACACACTAAGCTTTGATGATGCTGATGCTGATGCTGATGCTAATGACAATGAAGATGCTGAGCCGGATACCGACACTGCGGTGTCCGTCCCACTCGAGCTGCTGGAAGACAAGGTCGAGTTCGTCCCGGAGGTGGCGTCACTGTTCGCCTGTCGCTGCTGCGAGGAGCGCAACATCCGCGCAAGCTTCTTCATCTCGGCGCAGTGCACGTTCTGCCAATCCGCGACGGAGGTTTCGGCGGCGGTCAGCGCCGCGAGGCTCACGTTCGCGTCGCCCAGGGGACTGATGAAGCCTCGGATGAACACTTCCACGCAGTTCTCCTTGCGCTGGCGGAAGAGGTGCGTGAACGAGACCTTGGCACGCACGATGTTGAACTCTGCAGGCAACTCGCCGATCCCGGGGATGTCCACCGAGTGGCGCATGGCGTACCCGATGCGCTCGCCGTTCGGGGTCTCGGCGAACCCGACCGACTCGAGGTAGATCGCATCGCGCACACGCATGACCGCGCCAACGAGCTTCGACACGAGCGCCTTGACGACCCACTTGACGCTCAGCTCACGGAACGGGTTCGCCGCACTCGGCTTGATGATCTGCGCCAGCACAGCCCAATCCACGTAGCCATCCTCGCAGTACGCGGACTTGAGCTGCATGTCTGCGGTCGTCGAGTTCAGCGCGCCGTACATGACGTCGTCGAGGTTGCCCTGGATCGTGCCAAACGTGAGCAGCGCGGACACCACGCCCTTGAACTCGGCATTGTCACTCGAATCATTCGACGACGCGGACGAGTTGCTCGCGGTCTCGTCAACGACGCTCGATGCGCTGCGCTCCTTGTACACGCGCACGTCGCCGCGCTGCTTGATCTTCTTCCAGCGCCTCTCGTCGATCGCGCCGTGGAGCACCGTGAGCAGCTCGTGGTACTCCTCCACGGTCTTCTTCACGTACGCCTCGGCCACCTCCGCGAGCTTGCGCTCGTCCTCGGGCGACAGCGTCAGCGGCGGGAACAGGTGCGCAGGGAGCGGGAACTTCATCGCGCGTTTGAGCTTTACGAACTCTGAGCTCTTGCGCGTGCTTGCTTTCTCGAGTAATGACTAGCGACCAGGAGGTCCGAAACGAGCAGTTCAGTACACAGAGCGGCTCGTCTTCTTCTGTTGACAATGAGTGGTGTGAGGAGAGAGAAAGAGGATTTGAGGAGCAGTCATCCCTCATACAAATGCGTAGGTTCCAAGTGTGGTCCGTCATCGTTCAAGTAAGTGCCACTCTCTATGCCTAACGGAGCGCGCTGACGTGCTCGCTCACGACTTCAAGATGCCAAGTACGTGCGCCTTTCTCTCATAAAAATCAGAAACCTGTGAGTATATGTACCCATGCAAGTCTGGTACCTGATACTGCAACTTATAAAGGTGGAGAGAGAGGGGGGGAACAGCGTTTTGGGAGCCAAGTAATCCTCCTTAAAGTGTTCAGTGCTGTAATAACAAGGCAGGCAATGACTCGGGTTTGGTTTGGTCGGCTCTCTCGATCCGTGTGCATTGTGACCCCCCTCACAACGTTTCGCATCTCTCCACTCGTTCTCACATGTCACACATCGATTACCACTTCGTGATCAGCCCAAACCGAAGTGTTCGGTCTGCTCTTCAAAATGACGAAACTCAACTCAAGGAAGACGAGCCATTGCGGCTGAGTGTCTATCCATCATCCACACGAGGCAGGCGGCGGCTGTTCATAAGACTGGGATGCAAACCACCATGTGAGTATTCACTGTAGCTGGGGAGCTCCGTGTCTTCGGTGTTCAGTGGTAACCTCAGCAGGAGGACCCACAAGATCTGGACTCACCCCCCTCGAATTAGTATAACCAGATCTGGATAAGGATTACCAGCCAAAGCATAGTACCGTACCGGTATTTGACTCAGTCTTCA
Source organism: Globisporangium sylvaticum (assembly GCA_023334975.1). NCBI lineage: Eukaryota > Oomycota > Peronosporomycetes > Pythiales > Pythiaceae > Globisporangium > Globisporangium sylvaticum. The sequence goes on along the minus strand of JAADVK010000547.1, from coordinate 3,355 downwards.
ATAGCTTCATCAGGCAATCTGTCAACGAGTTTCAAGAGTTTTTCCGAGTCTGAAGGTTCAAGCGACCGACCTAAGCTCCTAAGTGGCGCTCACGCTCTGGTTCTACCGACTGACTTGGTGCGGGTGTATGTGCCAACTGCTCTCGTCTGTGTAGAAATTCATACTCTGCGCAGTCATCAATCGCATTTGATGCCTGCCACACCTCTCACAAATAGTTTGTTTCAAGTATCCGTCAACTTTCAACCACAAGCCATGACTTGCATGCCAAGTTGTCCGGTGCAAGCACTTGTGCTATAACTTCAAACTGTACATGTAGAACAGAAAATGCGGAATTACTGTCGTCGCAAGCCCACGACAGGCTGTAACACCATCTCGTCCAGAATTTGAAACACACTCTTACGTGTCCGTACATTCGGTCGTGATTGTGCCTCGCGTGTGGCGGGTGCATTCTCGCGGACTGATCAGACTTCGAAATAGTTTACGTGTTGCATCTCGGCGTGGTGCTTGGCGCAAAAGTTCTGCGTGCGCTCGTATGCGGGCTTGTTGCAGTCGTCAAAGTTGCAGCGCTTGCCGCCGCCGTGAGCCCAGCACAGGCGCCGCGCCTTCGCTCGCTTCGTGCCGCCATCGATGTCGCATTCAGTTGATCCGCCTAAGACGGAACTCCAACAAATCAGAGATTGTGTCGCACTAAGTGAGACACTGAGATAGTTCGCAAAATCAAACAGCAAGTCCGTCTCAGTGTTTTGTTTCGCACCGTGTTTCCAGCAGAGTCCCGAGTGTTTCGCGCTTGTGCTGCACCCCGCAACTGAGCACTTCTTGCCGCCCTGTCCATCAGATCAACAAACAATACGTCGAGAAGGTTGAGGTTGAGTCATCAGGATAATGTTGTGTGATAGGAGAAATAGAAATAGAAGGATGCAGTTTAGTTTGTTGGCAAACATGGAGGACGCACCCCGTGTCGGCAGCAGAGCCCTTGTGCACGATGTAGTTCTCGCAGCCGTCGAACTTGCACATGCGGCCGCGCTTCTTCTCCCGCTTGCTCGCCTGCTCTGCTCTCGAGGCACCCTTCAGAGCAGCAGTCGACGCACGTCCATTCATTTCGGGAAAGCTCATGGCGAGGTCGCGCATCATTGCAGACATTGCCAACGGAGGGGGCGACGCCGATTCAAAATGGTTTGGCAACGCTCTTTGCGGAGGTGGTAGCGAAGTATACCAGCACGCACGTTCGGTAGCAAGCGAGCTCGTGCTCGTCAAGAGTGATGCCGACGTAGAAGGCGACGAATGTCCATGTCCATTTGGACAAGGACTCGAGGGCTGTGTTCTACGCGCTTCCCCTACGATACCGCTGCGCCGTAGCTCTTCGTGTGTCGAATGTCTCTGACGACGTCCTCCCACGTGAACCGGTGATGCGTACAAGGTTGACGCCCTTTCAGTAAATGGTGAGCTCGTGTTTATGTCAATCATCAAAGATGACGCTGGCGTGGGAGGTGAAGCGTGTCGACGTCCACTCGACCAAGAGGTTGAGGCATGTGTGGTTGTGTGTGCTCGCGCAACGACAGCACTGCGCGACAGCTCGCCGCACGTCGGATAGAGTCGTTCTCGACTGCCACGGGTCTGAACTCCACCAGGATGAACACGCGTGCTCTCCGCGTCTGGTTCGCTGGAGCTGTTCATAATGAAGACGAGAGTGAGCTTGCCAGGGCTCTGAGGGTGTTCGACGGTGTTCGCTACGTCAAAACCAGCGTCCGCCATGTCCTCGTGGTTGTGGGCTGGTGCACGTTGGTGCACGTTCAAGCTGACCTGTGCGCTCGCTCTAGGGTGTGCGGCAGTGGCGTGCGGGGCAAGTCGGTCTGGGGGTACCCGGTGTCCTGCAAGGGCTCTGCGGTCGGGCATGCCTTCAGTTGGCGCGTCTTGTGTGACCCTCGCTTGTGGTGGTGGCATGTACGTTGTATCTGCGAGCGAGCGGCCTGTGCTGTCTTGGCTCAGGTGTCTGTTGTACTCCTGGGCTGAAGCAGCAGGCAGTTTGCACGCTCTCGGACCCGAAATATATTTCAAAAGTCCTCGGCTAGTATAGGCCTCTATTCGTTGAGTCACAGTACTTCCGCGGGAAGGAGTGGTTCGTTGTTTTCCCCTTGCGTAAAACTTCGAGTTTACCAACAGAACGATATGCCGCAGGCACATTGCAATCTCCCAGCCTTTTTGGTGATGTGGAGCATATTCTTGTGTGCCACAAACAAGGAGTGTGGAGTTATTACGTTCAATTGTCATTAAAAATGAGGCAAATTTCCAATCTTAAAGCTGTTTTCCTAAAAAAAATAGGCGAAAATTAAGAAAAATCTACAATTTTGACTTGTGGAGATGAGGATTGTGCGCCTAAAAACAACAATTTGAGGTTCACTTGCATCGTTGACCACACCTCAGGGGAGGTATTGTGCCTGGGAGATTGTAGTGTGCTATGCGGTACTGTATTTCCCACGATTACAGGGACCACCTTCGTGTTGTTGTAGATATCATCCCGTCTACCTCAACATACACCTTGTAGTAACTGTTCAATTATCAGATCTCCATCATGTTTTGCTCACTTTCTAATTGCATAACCTCATCCTGACAAACTTCATATCCTTGCTGTTTGTCGCGCAAAATTGCCGCGCGATCGCCCCGCCCAGATAATTGATGGTACTACCTCTCAGTGGCAGTACCGTCAATTCTCTGGGACAGTATTTTCTCCATGAGCGCGCACATGCGCACACTGAGATTCAACCAGGAGAAAGATTATTTTCTTAATCGGATGTTTACTGTCACTTCGCGAAATCAGAAGCGCGAGGTGCTGAACCATGGACGAGCTGCAAGCCCTGTTCCAATGCCGATGGTGAAATTTATGAGGATTTCAAATCCAGATGCTCTATTGGTGCTGCGAATGGCTATCAGAGATCTTCTACAATAAATAAACCCTCAAACTCACCAAAGAAAGACATCCTAAATAGAATCTATTCTGACTTCCTTGCCGCTCTCGCCACACAGCCAGCAAGAATCTTGATCCCAGTCGCTAATTACGAGAGAGATGAAGAGCCTCATCGCCTCCAAGCGCGCAGCGCGTACAACTGACCCAGATTGTGTTTGGCTGTATTACCGCCCACACCTCAGTGAGCCAAGCCGTAACAATGTGCGGCGCTGGAGGCTTCACGCGTCCTTCTCGAGCGAGCTCGTGTGGCCGGCAAGCTACCAATCGTCGATGGGCTTGAAGAGCTGGCTCTTCAGTTGCGCGAACCACCCAATGTCCACGGGCTGGCAGAATCCTGCCATTCCGTCTGGTATAATGGCGTGCAGGATTCTTTTGCTTGTCAGGTACACTTTG
>JAADVK010000546.1:0-22203 GCA_023334975.1 Globisporangium sylvaticum | reverse complement strand
CAAAATAATTTGGACCGAACGCATTTTTCGCGATTCCAAAAATGGCCGTTCGGTCCAAATTATTTTGGAAATCGATAGTGGACAATGGTGGACGAGGCAACTTTTGGACTTCAGCGAGATAAGAACAATTGTTCCTTAACGAAAGGTTTCCAACCTTTCGTTAAGGAAGAACTGCCGGGGCTCCATTTCTATATAAGACGAGGAACGCCATACAAGACACAAAGATCAAGAGCATCTTCGCACAACTGAAGTAGTCGATTGAGCTGAACATGTGCACCGTGCGAATCTTGCCGAGGGACTCTTGTGCGATGTTTGCTGTACGACTGATGCCGGGTTGGGTCGCTGCCGCGAGGACTTCCATCAGGAACGCCGTGACAGCGATAGATGACGTGAACGCTCAACAACACTTTTGTGTGTTTTTGAACCCATTTCTTTTCAAGAGACACAAAGTCAAGCCATTTCTTTTCAAGAGACACAAAGCCGATTCATCCCTCTACACGCTGCCAATGCTGCTGCTGCTGCTGCCGTCGACGCTGTAGTTGAACGCCTTCCGGTGGCGGATGCAGAGTCCGCCCTTGCGCGCCGCCTGGAAGCACTGCGGCGCCGAGCAGCGCTTGCCGCCGCCGTGGCTGTAGCAGAAGCCGCCCGCCTGCGCGCTCTTGACGCACTCGAGCAAAGCGCAGCGCTTGCCGCCGCCGTGGGAGATGCAGTAGCCGCCGCCGTGCGCGCACTTGGAGCAGCCGTCGACCTTGCAAGGCTGGCGGCCGCCGTGGCTCATGCAAAAGCCCTTGCGTCGCGCAACGTTGCAGCAATTCACAACTTTGCATTTGCTCCCGCCGCCATGCGCCTTGCACAGTCCGCCGCTCTGCGCTACGGTCTGGCAGCCGTCGTAGCTGCAGCGCTTGCCGCCGCCATGGCGGATGCAGAAGCCTCCGCTCAGCGCGTACTTGACGCAGTCGGGGACGCCGCATTGACGCCGGTGGTGGACGCTGGGCTTGCACGACTTCTTCTCGGCTGCTGACAGCGCAGCGTCCACAGAGAGCAGATCAAAGAGCGACAGCGGCTTGCGCGGCTTGGTCACCGGCGTCTCGATCCGTTTCAGGATCGTCTTTGTTGGCGTCATCGCCACGTCGAGCACGCACTTGCGGTACGGGTACGTCGGGGGACTGCGGCAGCCAGTGAAGAGCGCTGAAAGCGACGCCATCGGTGGTGGAGACGGAGCCCACTTGGTTTCGGGGAAGAGCGTCTGGATCCGCGGGAGCGTCGCTGCGCTCGTCGGACACGCAGATGGAGAGGCGGTTGCGGATCGAGGCGTGGCGTTGGAGTGCGGGGCGTAGGCGTGGCGGTGGTAGTCGTAGAAGTTGCTCATGATGGTCATCGAGGAAGACGAGGAGGACTGAGAGAGAGTGAGAGAGAGGCAACTGCTGAGGTTGATCGATTGTCGCTGGAAGAGGCAGAATCGGGAATGAGCGCTCAGTGCAGCAGCGATCGGTCCATTCGCCGCCGGTGGTGATGCGCGGCTAACTGAAACGCTCATTCTTAGGATCCTCTTTCTCTCTCTCTTAGTGTAGCGTTGGATGCGCGCTCATTGACGAGGTTTCCGAAGTTCTTGCTGTCACGCCACGCCAGTCAGTGTCCGAACGACCGGACACTCAGTCAGGCAGGCAGGCAGACCGAGGCAGTCTCTAAACAGAAAGCCAAGAGAGACAGCCAAGGGGGATCCGGGAGATCTGCTGACCGAGTGTGATTTGTTGTGCAAGCATGGGGGACGACTGGCGGAGAAAGATCGCGGAGGGCGGCGGCGTGTATACCTCTGCGATGACTTTCGGTACCTGGCGTTCAAGTTGCCTCCCACTGTGTATAGGCGCACACAGTGGCTCGCTCGCCACCATCCTGACTTGACGGCGTTAACAATTGGGGCGTCATGCGCGACTCGGCGGTCCCAGAAACCTCTTCCCGCAGTCCCGCTTCTTGCGCGCGCCTGCAATCGCGCGTACGTACAAAACGGCGCTGCTTGTCGCCCGTCATTACGTGATTGCACGTCACAACTGCTGAGTCTATCTTTTATCTATCTTTTATCTCTCAGAGAGAAAGAGAGAGAGAGAAGACGCGGCTTCTTGGATTGCTCTTTCGGCGACTCGAGGGAGCTCTTGGAACTTCAGAAAGGGCAACTCTGATGAGTTCTTCAAGGAGAGTGGGGCTGTCGATCTGGCGACGAACACGCCCCAGAGTGGTCCATCCATCGATTCTGTATCCACTCCACCACTCGTTGAAGTATCACAGACTGTGATTCACGGTACAGTATGTTACAGCCGGTCAGCGCGTTGTGTTACACAACCATGAGGTAAGGCACCGCCACCAAGGGATCCGCAACTGAGGGTGGAAGATCAATGGGAAGTGTCATGTAGCTCTATGGTAATAAGTTATGTGGTGTGTGTGTGTGTGCATATAAGCAAGCGCCGCGGCACTAAATATTTTGCTGAAGAAAAAAAGATCTCTCTATGTGTGTGTTGACCCCTTCCTCACTCGCTGACTCTTCGCTCAAGCCAGCAGCAGGTTCTGCAGGAACTCGATGTCGTCCTCTGTCCACATCTCCTTCTCGCCCATGGTCGGCATGATCGGCACGAGGTTCGCGTACGCGGCGTCGCTGTCCTCCTCGGAGGCGCAGATGGACAGGAACGAGTCCGGAGCGAAGTCGTCGATGCCCGTGGGCGACGCGTTCTTCTCCTTCACGTGGTCCGCAGCTGAGGCCGTTGTCTCGCGCTGGAGCTGCTTCTGCTTGTACTGACTCGCTTGCTGCTGGTGCTGGTGCTGCAGCGCGGCGCCGCGGCTCGTTTCCTCTCGCTCGTCGTCGTCATCTTCCTCGTCATCTTCGTCATCCTCGTTGTCGTCGGCCTCCATCTTGTGGTCGCGCTCAGCGGATGATGACCCTTCCACGAAGCTGCGCGAGGACGGCGCTGGCGCTGCCGCGAAAGATAGAATCGGGGACGCCAGACCTTCCGCGCTCGACAGAAAGGACGATGGGCCGCCGATAAAGTGGCTCAAGTCCATCTTGCCCGGGATCTGGATCGGCGGCGCCAGCGACGCGACCGAGTGCAGCGCGTGGTGCAAGCCGTGCGGCGGCGCGTGCGAGTGGGTATGGGCGTGGGCATGACCATGCGAGTGCGAGTGCGCAGGAGCAAGCGTACTCAGCGGGTGCCCAGCGCTCAGCTGCTGGATGCCGATGCTCTTCTGCTGCTGGTGCTCGTAGAAGAGCTGCTGCGCGACCGCCATGGACACCTGCTTCTTGAGCACCGCGCGGCGCTGCGAGCGCTCGCGGCGGCGGATCGCGTGCACGGTCTGGTACTTGCGGTCGCTGCGGCGCTGGATGAGGTTCTGCTTGATGCGGTGCTCCTCGCAGAGCGAGTGCGCGTCGCCATTGCGCTTGAGCGTGCGCTCGTTGAAGCACTTGCCGGTCTTGTACTGGCACTTGCCGTAGTACGACCGCTTGCCTTCGCCGCCGACGGCCTGCGCGTGCGACGACGACGACGGTCCGGCCTGCATCTCCTGGTAGTTGCTGCTTGCGATCATTTTCGGTTCTGAGCTGGCAAATAGACGAGCTGGAGCGAGAGCCGAGAGGGACCAAAGAGAGATGGCGGCTTCCTACTGTGGACCTGCAGTCGTGACTGACTGGAGACGTGCGAATTGCAAACTGATGTTGTGTGTCACATGTCCGCCTCGCGCAGCTGCGCGTGCATCTCACAGCGAGAGAGAGAGAGAGAGCGAGCGCGTCCAGAACCCCTAAACAGAAGCTGACAAAGCTTCGCCCAAGCATAGCTTTGCTTTGGCTCGCCTTATTGCATACATAGCCCTTGGCATTGCTTGAGCTGCTCAGCTATTCAGCAGCTACTCTATCCAGTTCAAATATAGCACCGATCTGATTTTGGCCGCTATTTTTATAGAGAGAGCGAGTGAGCAGAGTCAGATACGATCTAGACCTTTAATTAAGCTAATGATAGTTTGGCTGAGCTTGTACGAGCCTTCCTCCTCTCTGCGCGGGTATCATATTCGGTTCGCGCTTTAATTAGCAAGAAGGGGCTTTTGGTTTCGACTAACATCGCCCCATAGACGGGTGTCCGATACTCTACCGATGCGGACCAATAGCAGTAGCTTTAGGCGGCAAAGACAAACGCGAGGCAGTCACCGCGAAATGGATGCGGTAAAGCTCGCTTGGTTATTTATTTGCGGACGGCTCAGTCCCGCTATTTTGCGTGTGGACTGGATTATTTTCCTGCCCAAACAAAAAGCAAGTGGATCTTCTTGCTGACTGACAGGAGGCAACCGAAATCCCGGATGCAGTGCCGCACGTGCAACTGGACACCTCCTGTGTTGCGCCAGCTGGTGTGGCGCAGTTGACCTCGTCCCTACTAAACCACCAGCACGTGTGGCTTCAGAGGACGAGGCGGGTTGCTGGCCGCGAGCTCTAACAATATGGTTTTCTCCTTTGTGAGCCAAGATCTAGCTGGGGAGCCGCGTCCTCGACTGGCTGAATGTCAACAATATCCACAAGAACACAGACAAGCAAACAAGCAAGCAAGCAAGTGACAAGCAAGCGACAGACTCCAGTCCGACCCGCAGCTCATTGAGGATGGGGTGCAAGCCTTCCCAGCTGGTGGTGGCGCCACCCCGAGTTGACACTTGCGACCCTCAAGGGGCCACTTGTCTGCTTTGTATTTGTGTGCGTTTGCTTGCTTCACGGCCAGCAGTCAACAACACCCAATCATCATTTGCGCATTTGTGACTGGGGGATCTTGCCTCTCTCTCTCTCTCTTTCTTTCTCTTCATCAGCTGGACTGAAACGTCCGCAAATGCCCTCTGCGGACCATGACCAGCTCTTACAGAGTTCAGTGGTGCGACCAGCGTCCAGTTGTAAATGATCGGCAGATTCCGATCTTGAAAAGTTTGGGCGGTCGTAAGCAAGCCAGGGCTGATACAGAACAGCAGCTCAGTCCCCTGAAGAGCTCCACAGAAGCTGGCTGCGCATCTGGTTGCTCATCTGGGTGCTCATCCGGTGAGCAGCGTCGCAAAGTATCAAGAGAAATATCAACAAACAAGCAAACAAAATGCAAAACGCACACTAAGCAAATGCAGACGCGAATGGAAAGCTACTGCCGTGTTGTATGTATCACAGCAGAAGAAAAATGGATCACACACAATAAGGAATACTGATGGTCTTTGCATTGCGCATTACATGTACGCAGTATCTGATATCGAAGCATTTGACGCCGTCTTGTCGACGGGATTGGAAGCGAATCTTAATCTTTGAGCTGCGCGAGTAACAACAACTTAAAGATCGGATTTGCGTTCCAGTCGCCACTTGCCACGCAAACGAGCACGCAATTGCAAGTGGCAATAGAGTGTGTTGTCGTGTTGGCAATTGTCTTCTACAATTGAAAACTAAATCTTGCTCATTCTTCTTTGTATCACAACCGCCGAGGCTTTGGAATCCCAATTCCAAATGCCCATTGCGCCGCTGCAACACCCTCGCGACCTTTCGAGCGCTAACTACACCTTAAGAGTGGCCTCTCTCCTTGAAGTTTGCTTTTCTTTGCAAGACGATGCGGGCTATTGCGCTCATTTGGATTATCCGGTAGAACCTAATTAATATACTTGTGTGTGTTTTGAATATTGAGACACAATGCACGCTTGGTCGGTAGCCCTCCGCAAGATCTTATATTTTCACATGTATCTGTGTGCTCGCAGCGATGGTGTCCGATCTAGAATTTAGCATTCCGTTAGTGGTGAGCGCGCCGCAGGCGCCGTAGAGCTCAGTGCATGAGACGCTTTACACAGTCTCGCAGTTAGCTTGAAGCTCGTTTGCATGGGTATAAATGTGCAGAAAAAATACTGTCTCTTCCATTTTATGCGGTTATACGAAAACAATGCAGCAAATGAGCAACGCGTGTATAGTCAGTCTGGCGCAATAGCCCTGGCGTTGAAGTTCGTTTTTGCTTTTCTTTGTATCGTTTTGGAGCGTTTCTCTTTTTCATGAGCAGCTCCATAGCTGTTTCTCGGTTTGAAAACAACGCTCAAAGCCCAAAAGCTCCAAGAGGACAGAAGAAGAAAGAAGAAGAGAAAGCAACCACCATGCGCTCTGCTGCTGCTGCCCGACTGCCTCTGCGCCAACTGCGCCAGCGCAGTCTGCACACGCAGCCGCTCGTCGTCAACGACCGCTTCGCGCTGTGGGAGCTGCGGCCAGACGCGGACGCGGAAGCAAACCCGGATCAGCTGCTCCAGAAGGACCGAGAGCTGCTCGCGGCGCTGCCCGCACCGCCCGTGGCGCGGATGCTGCTGCCAGCGGATGTGGTCGGACCCAACATCTCCCATCCGTTCGTGTACGTGCCTGGCTCGCATGCGCGGGGCGTGGAGGACATCCTCGCTGGGGACTCCTCCTCCAGTGGGTACTTTGTGCTGTCTCTGCTCCCGCACGCGTCGACTGAGCAGAGCCATGTCCGTAAACCAGATGCCCTTCCGCAGAAACCCGCTGGCGCCATCGCGACGCGACTGCTGCTCTCGAATGCGCTCGTAAACCTCTGGGACTTTTGCGTCGAGCCGCAGAGAACCTGTGAGCTGCACGAGCACCAGTACCCGTACGTGTTCATCAACCGCTCGAGCGGCAAGACGCGCAATCTGGACGCGCAGTTGCAGGGACAGGGCGAGACGCAGTTTGCGGCGGGCGAATTTCGCTACGTGGACGTGGACCCAACCGAGCAGCGCTGCATCCACGCGTTCCAGAACACGGGCTCTCAGGCACTGCACCAGTACGTCATTGAGTTCAAGAACTGAGGAGCTACAGTAAGTTAGCTAGTCCGCAACAAGTCGTGTAAATGCAACGACCTGTTTTCACTTTGTGGGGTAGTAATTGTTCCGAACTACTGATCTGCCTCCAACGTTTGGATTGCGCGTCACCTTGGCTTTGAAAGATAGATAGAGGTGTCATCACAATGCTCTCTGTGTTGGTCTCCAGTTGGCGCACGCGCTCCAGGTCACCAAGTAGCTTCTGCGCTTTAGCTGAGGAACGCGCTGCAGCAGGTTTTTTCATGGTAGCAAGCCCGTTTTGCTGTTGCTGGGCTCGTGTTGCATGCCCATGTGACTGTTGATCTTGTTGCCTCTCTGGACTGCGTTGGCTCTTCCCATTTTCCACCTCGGCGCCACTATCTGCCCAGAGTTCGTGGCTTCGTGACCAAAACACACGCTGCAGCGACCGGAGGTCCTCGATCATGAGCTTTTTCTGGCGCGCGCAGTTCGCGAGAATGCTCTCGGCACTGAGCTTCGCAAGCGCTGCTGCAATCCTCGCTTTCGCTGCCTGGCGAGGTTTCTTCTCCAGGAGCTCTACTTCGTCCTCTTCTTCCTCGGAGGCTTGGTCGTGTGTTGCGAAGACCGAAGTGGAATTGTCTGAGGTTCCATATCCACATAGCAAACCTGAGGGCGACGAAGAGTTGAGTGCCATAGCGAAGCTCTGCATTTCAAAAGCTGCGGATAACAGCTCGATCGAAGGCTCGGCAAGGGTTATAGGAATAATCGGATCCGGAACTGCTTGAGCTGAGCCATTGCTCGCATGTGACCAGCGCAGCTGTCAGCATGGGGCGATATTCTGTTGTTATACCAGTAACTAGGTGTTTCGGATAATAACAAAGACAAGATCCCATATCGCACCTGCGCGAGAAACTCGGGGACAACAGCCTGCGGGTACCGAACGAGGTATTCTTCCTAGCCAATCGCGTCACAGGGTAGATCACAGTAAAGCCAGCACAAATGAGCAGTAGCAACCCTCGTCAACACATTATTCATTCATGTACCTCGTCTGCAAAGTAGAGCGTCCCGACCAGCGGGTCTTCAGGAAAGCTGTTCGCAACTTCTTCACAGCCCATCGCGCCTTTCTCCACGCGCACGGTCTTGCCCATCGCCACTCGACAGAGCGCCAGGTACTGGATGTTACTGTTGCTGTCGATGCTGGTACTGTTCTCAGTAGTCCCGTCCTGTGTCACCAAACTGCCGCGCGTCTCTTCAAACGTGCTGTAGCGACTGAACCTCCGCGGGAATCTCAGCGCTTTGAATCGGAAACTCTCCGTCTCGCGCGGAATTCCTGCGAGGTGCCCGGCGCGCCATCCACATTGCCCAAGCTGCAAAGCAACATCCCCCAAGCCACTCGGTTAGAAATATGCACATCCAGCTAGCTATAACAACACTGAAGGACGATCAAACTCACGTGGCTCGGTTGAAAACCTCAATGTCTTCGGCCGAAGCCGCTTGGAAGCTCTCTTCATCCCGATGCATGCCCCACACGACGCAGCGCTCGATGCTCTCGCTCGGAACCGCGCAGAAAAGCCCTTTGATCTTGACTTCGGACGGCGGCATCGTCTGCGTGAAGCAGTGGGAGTGGTGCAAAAGCGGTCGGTTCTCGATCTTGTACACCTCCATCACCTCCAGCGACAGCTGCTGTGGCTGTTGACTATGAGAGGAGGGAAAGAAGTTGCGCTTGACGTTCTCGCTCGCGGCTTTCACACAGCGCTGGTGCTGCGAGTCGGACGCTGGGAGGCGCCACATGCGCACTTGACCAAGGGTCTCGCGCTCGAGCTGAGTCGCAAAGAGACTGTGAGCATTCTCGTTTAATGCGCCATGTCGATAGAACTCATAGCATAAGACACAAAGGGAGTTTAATGGGATTGTACTCACTTGAAGTGGAAAAGCAGCTGGGTCTGCTGGAGCAGGTCCTGGCACTTGGCGTCCTCTTGCTGAGCCCATTGCTGAATGTACGCGCGCTCCGCCTCCAGGAGCGCGTAGAAGCGCAACACGCTCTGCATCACAAAACGGTTGTGCATCTGCTCCAGACGCAGGAAGTTGTCCGCATATCGCTCGGTTTTACACTCGTTTGAATCTGTAGAGGAGCTATGCCAGGGCATATGGCAATGCACATTCGCGGCGCTGACGCCGTCGATCGCTGTCTGCACGCTCTTCCATCGCACTCGAGTCTGCTCTCGCATTGCCTGTACACGCCAATACGTATCCATTACGCCTCTCATCTATTCACTAATACCGGCAGCATAGCGAATGAAGCAGAAGTGTACCTTTGTCTGCGCTCTCAAGCGCCGTGCGAGCGCGACCTTCTGCGTCCGCGGCTGAAGCTGCTGCGCGATCGAGCGTGAAGGCAGCAGCAGCTCGTCCACCAGAAACGGCCGCGCGCCGTGCAGTAAGCCGCCTTTGTTGCACACCGCAGCGCTGTTCACGCGCACGAGGAGCTCCCCGCTGGGAGCTCCATTGCCGCTTGGTGTTGAAGCATCGTCCATCGTATCACTTTGCCTTCAAGCATATGTGATACAAAAGAAGGTACATGCCGATAATGTCGAAAACAGAACACACTGCATGATTGCACTCAAATCACGATGCGTGCAGTGTTCGGGATGTGCATTTTCAACAATCAATACGAAAATGTCCACAATGTCAAAATTGAAGTTGAAGCAAAAGTGTAGCCATTTGCCATTATGACGTTATCACCAAAGCTAGCTGTTGAGCTGCTCGAGCGTGCGACGCCGCTCTTCCTCCTGCGCGCGCTTCCGCGCCTGACGGATCCATTTCACAAGGCTGAACTGCAGGACGAGGCGGCTGAGGTAGTGCTGCGTGAGCTTCGCGGTGTGCAGCATCTTGACGCACGCCCGGATCTCCTGCCACGCGCGGCTGAGCGAGCCGTGCAGATCAAACTTGGACTGCGCTCCCTGCAGCCCATGGTGTTGCACGTGTTGCTGCTGCTGCTGTTGCGCATGTTGCTGGATATCGCTCAGAAGCCGCTCGATCAGTGCATTCTGCTTCCTCAGCAGTGTCTTGGTCGCCTTGTTCTGGTGCGAAGCCTCCAGTTGGTAGGTCAGGTCTTCGTGCACATTGCGCCAGTACCGAACCAGGTCTTCCACTTCCTGCTCGAAGTGTACAAGAAGGGTATCATGAGCATCACAGTCATGCAGTACATTGACAGCAAGTAATAAAAAGCACCGACAATCGTACCCTCTCCTGGAACGGCACCTCTGGCAGATGCACGTTAAACAGCCGCAGCTGATACGCGCGCGTCACGCGCAGCAGAGTGTCCAGGTCCAGGAACTCGTGCCCCACATCGCCAAACACGAGTCTGCACTCGCGGGGCGAGATGCGACTGTTGGTGACGCTCGTCACGATCTTGATGAACTGGTCGAGACCGATGCGATTGCTGCCTGTGTCGTAAGGTTCGAACGCCTGCTTGTATCGCTGTAGGTGCAGTGTTCCCACTCCAACTGGGTAAGCTCGCTCTGGATAAGGTGCGATTAGCAAATAGAAAGCAGTGATGAAAATTAAAACGTACCTCGTCGACCTGGTCGCTCATGGCGTTCCACTTGGAGAGGAAAATGGCCATCGCGTCGTCTAGTTCCACCAGTTTCCCTTCTTCAACAAGACCAGAGTTTTCTCGTTTCCCAGTAGTAACAGCAGTAGAAACAGCTGGAAGAGACTCCGAGTGCGGTTGCTCCACAGCAGGAAGCGCGTCGATCTCCTGGTGCAGCAGCTTCTTCTCGGATCCCGTGAACGTGAAACCGAAGAGCGTGTCTGCAGGAAGCGCGGATGTGCTTGGCGTGCACGGGACAGGAGCCCTCGGCGGTCTCTTCCAGTCGGTTCTCGGTCTTGAAGATCTTCATTTGCCCAAAGAAGATGTGCCCAAGCGCGTGCAGATAGTACAGAAACACGTCGTACCCTGGGTAAGAAGAGGACGAGCCGTTGGTGGTTGTCGCGAGACCGGACGCTGCGCAGAAGAACGCGATCCGCTGGTCGTCCTGGAACGCCAGCAAGCCCTCGACAAAACTGAAGAGCCAGCAGCCCACGAGCGCGGGCGACTCGTAGCGCGCGATGAAATAGTCGCAGACGAACGGCGCGATGGTCCAGAGACTCGCGTTGTCCAGCTGCAGGTGGTCTGCCTTGAGGAACTCGAAGCAGATGTCTAGGATCAGCGTCTTGACGTGCGCCTTGGTGAGCTTGAGGGAGTTTGGCTCCCTCTCCGTTTGCTGCCGGAAGAACGCGCGCAGGTACGTCTGCCACATGGGTGGCAGGTCCACTGCGAATTGGAACGGCACGAGCTGAGTATGCTCTTCTTATTGTTGCTGATGGTGGAGCGACGGCGCGAGAGCTGTCGGTTGTGCATCCGACGCGAGCGCAGCGGCCGCGATCTCCGCGATCTCCGCGATCTCCTCTTTCGTCGCGCTGTTGCGGTGTAGACGCTTCTTTGGAGACGCCTGCAGCGGCCGTCTGCCTCTCGATCGCGCCGCCGCTTTCGACACTTTCGAGTCCTTTGGAAGCTTCTCGTTGATGAAGAACTGAGTACCTTTGATGGCGTTTGAAGAGCCACCACTACCACTATTTCCAGTAGCAGCGTTCATGATGCTTCGCGGGTGGTACCCGACGCTCGCGATCTGCGGCGAGATGAACGCGCGGAAGACGGTCGAGATGCCTCGCAGGTACAGGCACTGCTGCATCTTGCGGTGCGTGGACGACTCGCGCTCCTTGGCGCGCGCGAGGTCCCCAGGCGAGGACGAGAAGTCGATCGCCTGCAGGTTCAGCGCCGTCGACCACCGCGTCAAAGATCTTGACCAGCGCGTCGCCGCCCTCGACGTTCTCCGTCTGTCATATTTCAAAAGAGAGAAGCTTGTGTCAGTCAAATTCCCTAGTAATAATGGTCCACAGTCAAACCTGGCCGTCCCCTTAGCGTACCTTCAGCAGCAAGCTCTCTCTCAGGATCGCGTCGTTGGATGCCGCCGTGTCCACGAAGTAGTGCTTCCACGTGTCGATGTGGGACGACAGGATGTCCTGCAGCGCCGTCGGGTGGAACTCGCTCAGGCACGTCACGAGGTACTGCGACGAGCGCAGCTGGTCGAACAGGTCGCGGTTCGGGCCGTTCGGGTCTTCCTGGAACACCTCGCGCAGCAGGCGTAGGATCTCCCCCGGGTCCTCCTGCGCGATACGCTCCAGAGTCGCGACCGAGGCGCGCCGCATGAAGTTCTGCACGCCCCGGACGCTCTGCAGCTGCAGCATGAGGCGGTAGAACGAGCTCACGTCCGCCTGCTGGTACATCTCGGTGAAGAGCTGCTTGAGCAGCTCCGGCTGGCTCAGGAACAGCGCCGAGAGCTCGTTTGTGTGTGACGTGAACCAGTCCACGAGGCACGAGTTCCCGACCACCGTGGCGGCGGTCTTACCATGCTCCCCACCAGTATCAGACGAAAGGTACTCCTCAATGCCCGTGTTGCCGCCGACGCCAGTCACTGTGTCGGCCGTCGACGTGTTGGTGCCCCACAGAAGCTGCACGCCGCGGTTCTTCTGCATGAGTGCGTCGAGGTGGTCGCACGCCTCCGAGTCCAGCTTGAGGAACCGTTTGACGGGACCGGCAAACTTGGTGATCGTGAACCGCAGGATACCCAGGTGCTGCGCCACGGCGCTCAGCAGGATCTCGGGGCTCTGGTTGATCGCGTTCACGAGCAGCGACGGGTCTTGCTTCTGCCGTTGGACGATCGTCTGCACGAGCGCGTTCGTGCCGCCGCTGCTGCCGACCTCGAGCTCCAGCTTGGCGCGTCGCTTTCGCTCGCGAAAGGCTTCGCTCTGGGCGAATCTCTCTCGAATCCCGTCCGCGGGCTCCAGATACGCGCACAAGAGATCGTACAGGCCGCGCTTTGCCTCGCAGATACTGTTTTCTGTTGTTGTTCGTGGTGGTGAAGACGATTGTTGGGCTGACTCTATAGAATTGGTCGCCTTTAAGTCCTCTTCGTCGTCGTCTTCTTCGCATAACAGCTCGAACTCATCTTCGCACTTGCGCAGAACCGCCTCGTGGACGGCTTTCAGCTGCTCGACCGACAGGTTCTCCGTCGCCGCCATTGACAGAATCGTCCTTGCGTGGCGCTGGTGCTGGGACGGATGATGGGAGCCGATGACTCCGAGCAGCACGTCGGGTATAGAGATCGCCTGGTGTTGCTGGCTCTGGACTTCAGCGTCTGGTTCTTCTGGTATGGTGCTCTTCTGCGGTCGAGACTGGTGGTTGATGAACGCAAAGTTGGACATGAGTCGCTTGCGCACCGTCATCGTTGGTCGCCTGAACTGCGGCCCTCCGAGCGGCGTCAGCGCGCCTCTGGCTGGCGCATGAGCTGTCCTCCTCCCGGCCCTGATTGCCCAGCGAGCAGGTTGCGCCGCGTCGCCTGGCGGTGGTGGTGGATCTGCTCCGCCATGTACGTCTCTTCGAGCGCGCGCAGCACCGATTTGAGTTTGGTGGCTTGAGTATTGCTACCACCACTACTCTCCTCCGAGTCTCCTATTCCTCGCCCTTCACTGGGCTGGAAGGACTTGAGCAGCACCTGCTGCTCCTCGACGCTCAGCGTCTGCCAGAACGTGAACACGAGTCGCACGCGCTCCTGGAGCACGAGGTTCGCCAGCGCAGACGCGCGCTTGCGCGAGTCGTCCAGCGAGAGCTCGAGTTCACCTTCTGCTATCTGTCTGGCGACGGAGACTTCGCCCTCGACGGTCGCGTCGACGGTCTCCACTGCGCGCGCGGTCGCCATGGTGTTCCAGAGCACGAGGAAGAGCTCGTCGCACAGGAACGGCGAGACCATCTCGGTGATTGCTGTGAGGCGGAGAGACGCGGTCATTTTCCTGAGCGTCTAGCGAAAGAGAAAGCAATTCAAGCGCATTCACAAGATTAGAAATGCCAATAGTAACAACAACAGCGATGGTACTAAACCACCAAACCATGGTCGCGATGATGAGCTGCTGGTGCGCCTGGCTCTCTTTCGCCTCTTGCTCGTCGTGGAGGTCTTGGAGCTCCTGCCGCTTCCGGTCGAGCTCCGCGCGCTGCTCCGCGACCACGTCCGCGTGCTGTCGCTGCGAACAGTAGGAGACGTTTGGGTCGTACCGCACGTAGTTGGAGTTCCCGAGTCCGCCCATGAGCACATCGCAGAGCAGCGTCGAGGCGCCGCATGTCTCCAAGACCTGAGCGTCCCATGAACAAATGATAAGGACACTTTGGTTCCCTTGAGCAATAGAAAACAATAGACTGAAGAAATTCCTCACCTGCCGGACGATTTCCAAGCACAACGCTGAGCAAATCCGATTTGGTGGCGCAGCATCCGAGCTGCCACAACGCCCCACGTCCGAATGGCGAAGCAGCGACTGCCAGATCCGCGTCATCTTGCTCTCGTGGGACCTTCAGATTTATCAAATCCATCCAATCATTGTTAGTGGTTCTAGCGGTATCAGCACGAACGCCTACTAAAATGTATACTCACAGCGTCGGCTCGTTCATCTGCGCCGCCCATTTCGCGATTGTAAAGTACAGGATCTTGTCAAAGTCGATCGCTTTCTCAGCGTTGCGCGTCGGTTCATGAGCAGCAGGAGCAGCGCCAGGTTGAGACTGCGCGTTCGAGCCTCCTCCGCCGTTCAGCCTAGGCAGAGCGCTTCCCCCTCCGCCTGGCGGACTCTGGTTGGACACCGCAGCGGAGCTCCTCCTTGGCGTGCGCGGACTTGGCGGCTCGACAAAGTTGAAGGACGGCAGCGTGAGCCCGACGCCCGCAGCTCGGTCCAGCGGGTCTTTCTTGAGAAACACCCTCCTGTTGCGGCGCATCGTGCCATTTGCTGCTCTGTGTGGAATATGTTAGAAATTGGGTTTTGGAATGGTGGTCTCCACACTTTTCTGTTCCATCCCAATCTGGAAAGCAGCTTGAAACGGGCGACGGCGGTTGAGACGCGAGTCATTTGGCTCATTTCAGGAATAGCGAGTCTTGCACTTGACTGCTCACTGGGTTTGAACCTGACTGCATTAGCATTAGCTGGTTAGCTATCATCTTTTCCCTAAGACAAAATTCAATGGTGCACAGAAAACACACAAACGCACCTCCTAATCCTGACTGACGCTGCTGTGCATCGCTTGACCTACTTTCTCCTACAAGTTGGCGACCTGGCGCGGCTTGAGCCGCTTCTTCAGCCGCGAGAGCTCCGACTCCATGAGCTCGTGGGACCACGCGCGCAGCGACTCGACCATCTTCTTCCGCAGAAACTCCTCCGCGACCTTCTCCTCTTCCTTCAGCGCGTCGTCGTCGTCCATGTCCGCGTACTCGACTGCCGCTCCGTCCATGCCGCCTGCACTGCCACCAGCACCACCAGCTACGCTTCCGATACCACTGATGGCACTACTGTTGCCATTGCCATTGCTGCTGCTCTCTCCGCTGCTGAGGATTCCGCCGCAGTCCTTCTCGAGAAACGTCGACAGGTCCTTGAAAAAGCCCGCCATGTCCTTCATGCCGTTCGGGAACACGGAGCGCATGCGCTCGATCGCCTCGGCGTCCTTCTTCACCTTCTCGCGCTCCATAGCCTCGAGCGACATGTTGCGCGCCTGGTTCTCCTTGCGGTTGCGCAAGCTGCGCACCCAGCCGTTCGACCCGCGGAAGTCGTCGATGCCCAGCTCCTCCGCGAACCGCTTGCCCACGTCGCGGATGAGCGTGTCCGAGACCGCCACTTTCTTCTCGCGCGTCATGTCGAACCAGTTCTCGACCAGGCGGTTGAGCTTCTCAAACTTGGACTTCTTGTTGATGTGCTTGGAGCAGCCCGAGATGTTGTCCTTGTAGTACGCCTTCTTGAACTCGTCCTTGCGCTTCAGGATGCGGCTCACCGTGCTCTTGTTCAGTCCAAACTGCGCCGCCAGCCGGATGCCGCTCATCTGGTCCTTCGACGTCAGCGCGTTGCTGCTGCTGCCGCCGCCTTCCTGCTTGGTGCGCGTCGTCGACTTCGGGTCGTACTGGTACTCCTCCGCGAGCTCGATGAGCCGGATCTTCGTCTGCAGGTCGATACTCACGTTCGCGCCGCCCTTGCGCTTCTTGAGCTCAGACTTGGACAGCCCCTCCGTGGCAGCAGCCTGCTGATGCTGCGCCTCCAGTTTCGCGCCAAGGTCGTCAGCGAGTCGGCGGTCGTCCGATAGCACCCCGACGCTCTTCTGGAGCTCCGTGAACTCCCTCGTGAAGTTGCTCACGCTCGCAGCTAGCGCGGCTTCGGGGTCGTGCTGGAAATACGACTGCACCGAGTTGTTGTCTGCCAAGCTCCCGGTGCCGAGGATGTTCATCGAGAGGTTGCCCAGCACGTGGTTCTGTCGCGCCTGTTGTTGTTGCTGTTGCTGTTGGGCGTGCTGCTGTTGCTGTTGGAGCTGCTGCATCTGCTGCTGGAGCTGGTGCTGGTGCTGATGGTGCTGTTGCTGTTGTTGCTGCTGTTGGTGGTGATGGTGTGCATGAAACTGCTGGTGGTGCTGGTGCGCGTGGTGCGCGTGCAGTCCTCCAGACGTTGGGGACCCCGACAGCGGCAGCAGCGACGGCGAGCTCGGCATCGCCAGCGGCGTGAGGTCACCGTGGTCGTGGTGGCCCGTGGCGCCGTCCGCAGACGTCGAGAGCCCGTTGGCAGCCGCGAAGGACTCCATGGAGCTCTCAAAGTGGCTGCGGTGGCTCGCGGCGTCGTGCGCGCGGGCCGCAGCCTCGTCGTCCTCGTCGTGTCTGCCGACCACCGCCGCAGCCGCACCAGACGCCTCGTCGTCCGCGCATTCGCTCAGCGAGAGCGACAGGATCTCCTCCTCGCTCGCGTGCTGCTGCCCCGCGCCATTGCCGTTGAGCTGCTGAGGCTGCACTTCCACTGAGCTGTTCATGCTGGATGGATGCGTTCGGTTCGCTCGTTCGCTCGCTCGTTCGTTCGGCTTGGCGTTGCGGTTGCTTCTTCGGGCGCTGGTGGTTGGTAATGAGCAACCGCGAAATCTCCCCTCGTTTTGAAGCGGTTGCTTCTTCGAGAACGATGGTTGGCATTGCGCAACCGCAGCATCCCACAGCTCCTTTTAGAATATTGCATACAAATAAACTGTCAAAACTAAATGACTAACATTTAGAGGTTTCACAGAAAAATAACCTAGATTTTTAGTTTGAAAAAGATGATTTTTGCTAAAATTTCACTTATTGACACGATGGAGCAAAATTATCAGCAGAACAACAAAATTGGCGCAAAACTGTCTGATTCAGATCTGAGCCGAGCCGGAACCAGATCCTGGTGGAAGGATGGCTTCATGAGGACTGCACTGCAACAGGCCGAGGTACTGCATCATGAGACTCTCGGCTAGCAACTGCACTGGACTCGGCCACTTTGGATTCCTTCCTTCTGCTGCTTCCTCTTCTTACGCGTGTGTCGCTGCTCTCGAGTGTCGACGATACATCCTTCTTGCTCTCGTCTTCGCCACCTGAAGTCTCATCGTCCGTCTTTTTCTCATTCGTGTCAGCTGCTTTCCGGTCAAGCGTCGGTAGGAACCGCTTCAGTCGTCTCTTTCTCATTGGCCTTGCGTGCTGTCTCCTATTGCTGTCGCTTGGCGACATGTTACCATCGCCTTGCATCGATCCACTCTTCTGGCTCTCGCCAGGTCGCTGCGGAGTTTTCAGGCGAGACGGCGGCGGACGCGGTGATTTCAAAACTCTCTGCTCCAGACCCATCGACCGGAGCCACTCGGCATGGGTTCCAAACCTCTTAGCTGTCGTTCGCCTGGTGTTCGACTGGCCAGAGGTGATCGGCTGGTCGAGATTACTCGTTGGCTCAGTGCTCTGGTGCTGCGACGCTCTCCGCATGACCACCTCTTTCCGAATATCGAGCTCTACATACCGCAAGGACACAAAATATAAAAACTCAGCCACACATCTCAATAGATTTTGTGGAAGCGCAACTGACAGACTCACTCTGAATCGGGTATGTGAACCGTCCACCAGGCTCTTCTTCTGGACTCGCTCTCGTCTTTTCCGAATGCTCGTCTTGCTTCGCAGACCTCCTCGTTTCCCCTTTAACTCGCTGCTGATTTCTTGTAACGCGATACGTGATGTTCTCTCTCGTCTCGCGCACAGCGATCAAGTGTTTGATAATGTCGACGCGCCGCTTCCTCGTCGGTCCCTTGCGTCGCACATACGCGGCCGGTTTGCTGCTTCTTCCTTGCTGCATCGACTCATTATTCAGATCGCTATCGTCGCCGCCGCCTTCGTCGTCACTTTCGCCATCTCCAGTCAACACAAGTGGATCCACAAGCTGCAGCAGCACCAAATTGCTCTTCGTGACGGGTCCAAAGCCCAGATCATGCAAGTGTTTCTTCTTTCTGGTCGCCTTTGGAGGTTTGGCTCGTTTCGCTTCTCTCTCTGGTTCATCAGGTTGGCTCTGGTTCTGGTTCTGCTGCGTCTCTCGCTCTGCGAACGGAGCCATGACACTCAATCGCCCCACTCGCGTCTTCTTGATGCGAAACCTGTCGGCATCATCCTCCAGTTGGAAGGCGTACGACGACGTTGACGGTGGTGGCGAAATTGGTTCGACCGACTGTTTCATCAGGGCCGGCGCTTCAGACGGACGACGCGAGCTAGAAGCGTCTTGGTTACCGTTCTTCACGCTTCTCCTGGGACGAAACGTGTCGTCCTGGTCTCCTATGGCGGACTCCGATGCAGGCGTCACGGGGAGCGCAGTGCTCGCAGCCAAACTCAGCCGACACGCGATCTTCTCTTCGGCCTTCAGGTCCGCTTCGTCATCGTCATCCGTTTCTCGCAGCGCTTCACCTTCGTCTCCGTCCGACGTCGTCCGCCCACGCGAGCAGCCGCGCTTTCTCCATGGGGCTGAGCGGACTCGCGCCGCCGCCACCGCGAGTCGACGAGTAGAGCTCGGCCAGCTCGCGCACGCGGTCGACGATCATGTCGAGCGCCGACTTGTTGTCCTTGCGCACGAGGAACTCGTGGTGGCGCTCC
This sequence comes from Globisporangium sylvaticum, assembly GCA_023334975.1. Classification (NCBI taxonomy): domain Eukaryota; phylum Oomycota; class Peronosporomycetes; order Pythiales; family Pythiaceae; genus Globisporangium; species Globisporangium sylvaticum. The sequence goes on along the minus strand of JAADVK010000546.1, from coordinate 3,385 downwards.
TGGAGGCGCGACGTCGGTACGCGCACGTTGTACTGCTCCAAGAGCGACGAGCGCCGCCGGATGCTCATCTGATTGCGGCGACGCGCGCACTCGAGCTTGATGTACTCTTCCTACATATCCCCACAGCAGCAGTGAGTGGGGAGGGGAGGGGAGGCTGCACAATAATGCGATCAACATGGAGAAAGAAGAGCGAACGTACCGCCGTCTCCGCGAGCAACGAGAGCGAATGCGACGGCATCTTCGCCATGGTGGAGCGGGACGACGACGTCGACATCACCGACATACGGAATGTGGAGAGAGGCCGACCAAGTGGATAGGCTGTTTGGCGTTCAAGAGCTCCTCACCATGGGTAGTAAGTTAGTTCGTGATTGCCACGCGAGAGCAATGTATCTTCAAGCTGCAATTGGTGCTTCGGGCATTCTGCGGCAGTGGTGCTGTTTATAAATATGATGCTGGCGCTCGCGCGAATAAATAGACATCACGCGTCTACCAGTCGGAGCATTGCTAGCAGAACAGAGAGCGCGCTGGCGGATGGTGCACGAGGAGCACGCGCAATTGCCATGTTGCCCCTAGCTGATGCGATTCTGAAGCAATTTGCTGATGTTGGTTTGGCAATCTGCCAGTTGCAGGTGAATGAGCTTTCAAATAGTATATTTAAGCCAAAAGCATGCTTTATAAAAAGAGCACACCTTGGTGTAGTTTGCACTTTAAAAGCTCGATACTATATTCAAGTAAGACATTTGTGGGTGAGCCTGACTGCAGCCAAAACGCCATCAAGAAGAAGTGGAACAGGACAATAAACATGGCGGCGGAAGACGGAGAGCGAGTGCTGACGGCGGCCGAGAAGCGCGCTGCGCGTCGCGCGCGGGTGCTGCAGGGCGGCGAGAACCGCCTGAAGCTCGTCACGGGCCAGATCTCCACGCTCAAGGAGACCGAGAGCGAGAGCACCGCGTCGGCGCTCGACAAAGAAATGGACAACGCGCTGAGTGAGCTGCTGGATGCCACGGAGGACGGCAAGACCACGGATGTTAACGACAGCGATGCAAAAGAAGCAGAGACTGCGGCGGATCCGCGATTCGCTTTGCGTCCGGATCCCGCGCAGAGACGACGAGAGGCTGCGCTGCGTCGACAGAAGAAAGAAGCCATCGTGCAGGAGCTCTTGGCGCCATTGACAGCTGCGAAACCCAAATCCGAGCCAACGGCTGCTGCGACTACAGCTGCATCGTCTTTGGCTTCCGTAAATGAAACAGCGAAAGCGGTGTCGAAGCCTGCAAAGGCTCCTGCGACGTTCAGTCGCCACGCGTTCGCGCTAAAGCTGCACTCGTTCGAGGAGAAGGCGATTCTACTTGTCATCCTCGCCGCTGCAGTGTACTTTGGTGGGTTTGCGTCTGTGGATTGGTGTTGCTATGTAGTGCGAGTTGACAACTTGACAGCTGTGATCTCTTGTGTTGTTGTATTGATGCTGCAGCGATGACGATTGATTTGGGAAGCATCGCGACGGATCTCGACACGAAAGACCAGATCCTGGTCTCGTACCAGGAGCTTTTGGCTCAAGGTCTCCCACTGGACTCGATCCGACAGCAAATGGAGCGCGAGCAGGTACAAAATGCTATGTCTTCCTTGATCTGAGATTTTGCGCATAGAAACCAAGTGGGAAAACTGACATGATCCGAATCGTCGTATCTTTAATTCGCAGCTGAACGCTCCAGTGGTTGAGCGCATCGAGCGCCTGTTGTCGGCGCAATTCAGCGGGAAGGAGCCCAACGTGTCGTTCACGAGCAGCTTCCTGCCGAACGTGTGGGACGTGCCCGAGTTCTTCGCGTCGCTGGTGTACCGCCCTCCGGTGATCCTCTGCGTGCTGCTCGTGCGCCTGGTGATCGCGTCGGTTGCCAGCGGCGTGCACTTTGCGTTCAGCCTCCCGGACGTGAAGAACCCGCAGGAAGACGATCTGGGCTTTGTCGTGAACCTCGTGCTCTCGAGCAAGCCTGCGCTGAAAGGTGCGCTTTTAGCTGGATATGCGAGACTGGAAATGAGGAGGAAAATGACCAGTGAAACTCACTGGTGATGTGTACGTGTGTTGTGTGTTGGCAGGCTACTTGATCAAGTTCCGCAAGTCGCTGGACGACGTGTTCTTCTTTCTCTACGCGCTGCTCGTCGCCGTCGCGCTCCGAGCCATTTGGACCGCGCACTTTGCGTAGTTGGAAAGGAGTCACGAGCTCCGCGGTTATGGATACGTTAGTTTCTGCATTTGTGTAGCGACAGATGCAATGCACAGCTCGTCAGTTTGGCTTTTATCACAGGATCAGCACGAAATAAGCAATCATGAAAATGACCTCGTGCTTTCGACAGTCCAGTCGTGGCAAATGCACCGCAGTAGTGTGTGGTAGTTTGAGCTGCAGACTCTTGAATGAGTCAGGGGGCAACTCTCATCCTGCGAAGAACGGACCCATCAAGCGTTTCCATCAACTTCCACTTCCAGTGATCGATCAGAGCCATTGAGAGAGGATCCGTCGATTCGCTACCCGAGCGGTTCAGTTTGGCAGATGGAGACGCAGCCCCTCTCGACCATCACAAGGGACGAGATCGCATTTGGGGGATCTGCAGCAGAACTCCCGCTGGTTCATCCACAGCGACATACAAAGTGAGAGCGCGCTCGTCATCTGGTACTGTTGTGCTGTACCAACTCCATCATTTTACCCCAGGTTGCCCTTTGAGCTTTCGCGCTTCCAAGACGATTTGCGCGTGATGACGAAGTGTGCGTCAGTTGGTGGCACAAGCCACAGATATGTATGTCAACTGGTGGCAGCAGCGAATGTTGAAGGTGTCCTTGATTGACGTGTTTCACTGTTTCACCTCAGAATCACTGAGGTTTTTCTCCAACTGTGACCTGTTTCGTGTACCAAACGAGCTGACAGATGACCCTCTCACAACCAAGATTCATTACTTGCATAACCTGTGGAAATATATATTCAAAAAGGCTCTGATGCTTCCATTAATTTTGCTAATTCACCTTTCCTAAATCCCTTGCTTGATAACCTTTATTATTCGATGCGACCTTCTATTGAAAGGGTCATTTGTATCAACAGGATTGCAGAGCACTTTCTTGTGTCCACATCCAATCACCATCGGTGATGCGAGCATCACCCAAGTGGCCTCCGAGATTGGGAGACAACTGGTTGCTTTGCGTTGCTCAAACGGACAGACAATGCTCACTCATCCAAACCATCCATCCATCCATGCAAATGCAAAACCGCGCGGGATACCATACCATAAAATATCCGACCCTCCGACCATCCTTCCGACCCATTGTGCCATATCGTATATTGGTACATGCGCGGAGCAATGTACCAAATGTGTGCCACATTTGATGGGTGAGGGTTAGGTT
>JAADVK010000545.1:0-22212 GCA_023334975.1 Globisporangium sylvaticum | reverse complement strand
GAGGAGCTGAAGAGCGCACTCGTCAGCGTGCACAGGGGCGAAACATTCGAGAGGCGCTTCAAGAAGCCCCTGACCAGAGCCGCATCAAGTACTTGGAGCAGTTGCTGAGCGAAAGTGTGGCGCGCGAGCTGCAGTTAGAAGCCGAGCTGGATTCGATGCACCACCGCATGACCATGAATCGCACCACTCGCCACGACAGCCAAGCAGGTGTATGAGCGGAGCGATTGATTGATTGATTAGCAAGGCAGCAGCAGAGTGAGTTACCTGGAAGCAGAGCGCAGACGTATGAAGGAAGAGAGAAGAATGCAGACGCACGAGTGATTGAGTGAGTGATTGAGTGAGTGATAGTGATGATTGCATTTGAGAGAAGAAGAAGATTTGGTAGTTCGCTTTTGAGATAGATTCGTACAATATACACTTCCATCCAACGCTTGCTGTGCACATGTGTTTGTTTGCCATTTTCCGATTGGGGTCTCAAATAGAGCGCCCCAAAGCCACCACAGCACACTCTTCAAAGTCAAGAAGAGATGGACGAAATGGAGGCGCTCATGGGCTTTTCCGCGTTTGGCGGCGGTGCGAGAAACAGCAACAAGCGCCGCAAGTCACAGCAGCAGCAACAGCGAACGGATCCAACTGCAGCGTATGCGTCGTGGTGGCCGCCAGCACAAGTGGTTCCAGGCACGGAGCTGCATGTGGACGAGCAGCTCAAGCGCTGCGCCGACGCAAAGCGACTGGAGCATGGCGCGCACGGTGTCACGTTCCTAGTGAGTAGCGAGATGAGTGACGATACTGGAGCGCTAGCTGTACTCCTGCGCGATGCTGCGACTGTTGGTCACGGCGATGGAGCCCACAGTGAGGCAACGACAGCGAAGCCGCTCCCCGCGCAATGCTACAAGTTGCTTGACGAGCTCCAGGAAGAGAAGAATCGGTGCATAGGATACTTTGCTTGATTGAATTCGAATGTTCTACTTCCATCTGTATGCGAATGTATAGTGCTCACATCTGCATGGATGGCTCAGGTTCGATGCGCTGGACGGCGCCACGTTCCGCCGCGCGCGCAGTGCCGCGAACCCGTACGAGTCGTTGGGCAGAGGGCGGTTTCTCAACCGGTCCGCCATGAAGCTCGTCAACATGGACCACATCTTCCGCTTCACAGCAAGCGCAAGCGCAGCAGCAACAACAGCCTCAGACTCGCACTCAGCATTCACATTCGCGGACGTGTGCGGCGGTCCCGGCGGGTTCTCAGAGTACCTCTTGTGGAAGAGAACAACAACAACAACAAACGCACACCACAAGACCCGCGGCTACGGCATCTCGCTCAAACACGAGGTCTGCGACTGGAAGCTCCCAGCGCTTTCGCCCAGTAGCCCCAGCAACAATACTGGCGCTGCAGGTACAGCAACAACATCAACATCAGCCGAAGACAGTGCTGCCTCGTTTGAGATCTCCTACGGCGCCGACGGCACGGGCGATCTCTATGCGCTCGGCAACATCCGCCACTTTCGCGACAAAGTGGTGCGCAAACGCCACCCAGAGGGCGTGCGCCTGGTCGTCGCGGACGGCGGCTTCCAGGACGCGCGCAACCAGCAGAACCAGGAGCAGGTGATGACGCGGCTCGTGGTCGCCGAGGTGCTCACGATGCTCTCGGTCCTGCGCACGCACGGCAGCTTCCTCTGCAAGACGTTCGAGCTCGCGACGCCCATGATGCTGCAGCTCGTGTGGCTCCTCCACCAGTGCTTTGCGAAGATCACCGTCATCAAGCCGGTCGTAAGTCTCTCTCTCTCTCTCTCTTATTCAGGGAAGCTTGTGGACTCGTATGTGTGTGGTTCTTAACTTGCTTGTTCGCTTGTCTGTCTTGTTTGTTTGTGCTACTTTAGACAAGTCGTCCAGCGAGTTCGGAGCGGTACCTCGTGGCAATAGATCGTCATGAGCGCGTACCCATGGATGAAATCGTGCATGCGCTTGAAGCCCGACTGGAGTCCCCAGAGGGATCACCCATGGAGCTGCTCTTTGACATGAGCGTCATTAGCGCAGATGCGTGCTTTTTGGAGTTCATGGCTGCTGTGAGCGACAGCCTGGCGCTGGCTCAGATTCACGCGTGCAAGCGGATCAACGAGATCGCAGAAGGAAGACACAAGCGCAAGCGGTGAGCAAGCTTGTGAAGAAAGTTTTTTTGTGTTTGGCTGGGTGGGACTTGTACTTACAGTGTTGTACAAATTGACTTTCGTGCTGCCTGCCGACGATCGCTGTATACAGTGGAGAGCGGATCGACCCTGCGCTGTACCTGAAATGCTGGGACCTCGAAGACTCGGATTGAAGAGAAAGCATCAAACCCATGAAATGGTTTTTGCTGAAAACTGTTGTTTGCGAGCAAGCAACAACAACAAAATCTTGTTCACAAGAGTTGTTCACGATTCCGCACTTGTACTTGTGCTCGCATTGCGGATGATCTGCGCAAAGAGTTCGTTCGCGCCTTCGAAAGAGTACACTCCGACGCAGCTCACGCGCACGTTCTTGCTCAGCACACGCCCCAATTTGCGTCTAAGCAGGCAAACAAACAAATCGATAGCAAATCGGTAGTACAACAAGTCAAGTTAGTGGTTGTGTGATAGATCCTTGCAACAATTGAAAATTGCTAAACCAAATCCAAACCAACCTGGTCATCGGGAAAGCAACCGGCACTTGGTCTCGTTTGGCTATCGCCAGTACCTCCGCGAGCTTCTCGTCGAGCACGCCGCACTCTTCAACATCTGTGGCGACGATCAGCAGGTGGATCTTCTTGGACAGCAGTCCGCGCCTCACTTCGTGCAGACCCAGCACGAGGCGCCTCGAGCGCTTGTCTCGCAAAGTGTTCTGCTGGTGTGCGCGCTCCTACAAAGTACAACACAAGTTCACATGATTAGTCAAGTTAGAGCAACGTAGTTGTCGACAAGAGACACCGCATTGAAGCTGTGTATCGCACCTGAAGACTCGCCAGCCGCTTGAGGAACTGGACAATGGTCTCGATGGCCTCGCTCTGCATTGTCTACAGTGAAGAACAACAGTGACAACCTTGGCTCGTGAGACTACTATGGAATATAGATAGAGCACATGAAGGATACGCTTGCATAGGTTGTAAACCGGACGTACCGTGATCACAAACTGTCGGTCCGGTTTTTCGTCAGGTTCATCTTTCTGAGACTCGTTGTGATCCGCGCCGTCGCCGCCATTTGCTAACAAAGATACTTTCACAGAGCGCCCTCCGTAGGTACTTTGGTTCATTTTCGCAACAGCTTGCTGCGCAGCTCCGAGTGCTTCGTACTCGACAGTGATTGTCCCACTTGCACGGCAGATCTCAAGTGACTGGACCGCACCGTGGCGCGCAAAGAGATCCGCCACTTCGTCTCGGATATCCTCAAACTCGTCGTCGTCTTCCAGCTCTTCGGGGCTCAGCATGTTCTCAACCAGGATGCTGGCAGTAGATATTGATGCTGCTGACGACGAAGCCGATGAAACCCAGTGGCACTTGACCACATGACCTCCAAAGACTCGTTCATTGTACGAGCGAAACGCAGCAGCAGCGCATTCCGGGTCGGCGTACTCAATGACGACATTTCCGAGGCATGTAATCGGATTTGCGTTTGTTGTTGCTGGGTCATGCTGATGGGAAGTATCGCCTGCACTGTCGTCGCCGCGTGTGACTACTTCCAGGTGCGTCAGCGCTCCGAATTTCTCAAAATCGGCTCTCGTGTCCGCTTGGAGTTCTTCAAACTCGTCTTCGTCCTCGATCTCATCACAAGCAATGAGATTGAATACTATAAACTTACAAGGAGCGACCTCTGTACCACCAGCACCACTGGCCACCACTTCGGTACTTGACTTGATCTTGGTCATCTCACGCTCTCGCAGCACCGCATTCTTGCATTTCGACCGCCGCTTCTTCTTCTTCTTTTGTGTCACTGGGTTTGTATCACGCTCTTGTGATGCCGGAGCTTGGTTGTCTGCTTCTTTGTATGGAGAATTCGTTCTCATGTGCGATGGCGGAGGTGACACAGCCACAGGAGGCATTTCTCTTTCTTCAGACTGGACAAGTCGAGCGACGACCTGTCGTCCCCCGAAGAGCTTCCCGTGCTTCTCATGCACCACCGCGTTGGCACGATCGCTACTCGAGATTTGCAGAGTGATACAACCCGTCTCCCTTGAGACTTGCAGGGATACGAGCTCTCCATAGGACTGGAAATCTCGTTCCAGATCTGCCACGACATCGTCGTACTCGTCCGAGTCCTCCAGCTCCTCCGGGTCCACAAGGTTCTCTAGAACCACGACGAACGCACCACTGCCACAGCCGCTCGTGGCGCCAGCACAGCTACTGGTACTGCTTGCGTCTGGAGCTTGATCAATATGTGTGTCGTCACCAGCACCAGCACCTCCTGCAACCTGCAAATGCTGCTTCAAGCTTTTGGGTTTCCGGAATGCGCGTTTCCGATGGCGACGCGTCTGCGCGGCAAGCGCTCGCTCTTCCTCGCGCTGCTTTGCGACCAGCGCCGACTGCACGAGGTCCGATACAACGTGGCTCGACTGCGGGGGCTTCCTGCGCCGACGCGGCTTGCTGGTAGCAGCTGAAGCGTCAACTCTCGCGTCGTCATTGCTGGTCATCGCCGACAGCATTTTCAATCACAAAATAATGACCGATGTCAGAGTGCGAAGTTGATTGACAAGTTCGCATTTGGACTCTTCGAAAATGGCTTGAAGCGCACTTAACTATTTCGTAGGTTCGTCTTCAAGACAAAAGTCCTGAGAGCGAACTTGGATGCCTTGAAGGACAAAAGTGGAACATCGTAGGCGAACTTAAATCTTAAACAGAACACTTTGAAGCCATTTCATTTCCTTTCCTTTCCAACCAACACGTGGAAGCGATGCGCGGACACGACGCTCTCTCGTTCTCTTAATGGCGGTCGCAAGTAGGGTCCTTTAGCGCGAGCCTAACGCAGTGTACCACCGCTTCTTCTTCTTCGTCGTCTTCTGGTCCACCACGAGTCGTCACGAGACGCTGCTGAGCATCTACGGCGGCGTCTCCGCGGCGTCGTCAGCGAAAGACAAGAACCAGAAACGTCATCACACACCATCGTCGCGCTTCCGACCAGCACCTCCAAACCAAACGACAAGGTGCACGCAGACGCCGCGGTCCATACGACCCTCAAGCGCTGCTACTGCTGAGGCGTCTGCAGCTTCTGTTGGCGCTTGTGGAGGCGCATTGTGGTCACCGATGCGAATGCGACGACTCGACCAGCGAACAAGATACCAGCGATGATGCGGACAGTCGCGGAAGCCGTCACTACGAAGCTGGTAGTGCCGCCAGAACCAGCCCAACACCAGCAGGTTCCTGTAGCACAAGGCGCTCCGAAGAAACGCGAGACTGCGCTTGGGAAAGTTGTACGGCAGCTCACTCAGTCGACTTCGAGCGCCGATCCAGTAGCAACGTCCGAGGAGGAGGCTCCAGTTCCAAAGCTCACGCGGCCGAGTGGCGACAAGAGGCAGATGCCAACGCCCAGGACAAAAGCAAGAGCTGCAACAGCGCGATCTCCACATAAAGACAGCGGCGATGCCACAGTCAGCGTCAGTGGTAGTGGCAGCAAGTGCGGCTCGTCATCAAAAGTGGAGCTCGTGCTTTCGCTCTACGGCGATGGGTTTATTGAAATCCCACCGAGCCACCCGAAGCAAGAGACAACAGCGCTTCGCAAAGGGTTTTCGCTCAAGATCCGCCTTTTCAAAGCCGCAGATATCGAAAAAGACACCTCGCACTGGTACGTTTGGCTCCATGTTACCAGAGTATAATACTTTTTTTCACGACTCCTTAACTCTGTTTCTCTGTAGCTACACGGAAGAGTCTCGGCACACAAACCCGGAGCTTGACGACTCGGGCGAGTTTGTGCGCTGGACTTGCTGCGGGAGCACCGACTCGAGTGTCTACGGCTGCTCGGCGGCGAAAGCGATCCAGAGCCGCGCCTCGACCGCGCTTCGAGACAAAGGTATCGACTCTGTATTTTTTGTTCAAGTTATTCAAACCTGCGCAGTTATGCACCAGCCTATACGCGAGCCCTCCCTTATGTGTGACTTTGTTAGACATGCCTGCGCCAAAGCTCATCGCTGCAAAACTCCCGAATCCCAACCAAAGTGATGGAATCAGTTTTTCGATCTACGATCGTGGCACCAGCTCAGAAAATAGTGTGAGGGCTCAAGGTGCTGGAGAAGGAGCACAGTATTCGCTGGATCCTGGCTGCCATGTCTGGTTCAAAGGGTACGAATGCTGGGCAAACCGGTACACACTACCGAGCAATCGCTGGGTGCTCCTGTACGTCACGTTTGACTGTCGCTATCTACAGCTCTACGTTGACGAGAACCTGGTCGACTCGGCGAGTATCATCGCAGCGGTCCCGCGAAACGCAGCCTCAAACAAGAGTTCTACAAACGCTCGTGGCAACCCAGGTGGCGGTGGACAGGCAATGTGGGCAGCTGCAGCATCGTCGAACGTGAACTCGATATACATTGGAGGTCATCCGTCGTACTCGCGAAGTGTCCGGGATTGGCGATTGCGGATCGGCTTCATTGGCTTGATCGCATCAGTGACAATGTGGAAGGTCTCAGACGCGCTGAGTAGCCACAACCGAGGCTTGAAAGAGACAGACAACGTATCGTCGGCTGAATCGGATGTGGATCTCGTGAAGACAAGCGCAGTCAGCAACAAAAGAAGTGGTGACCACGCGGTGGTCTTGAAGATTCTGTTCAATGATGTGGGCCGCGTGAAAGACTTCTCAAGCTACAATCACACTGTCAACGCGCACAGGAACGTGTTCTGGCGCAAACACTTCCCTCCGATCTCCGAGCGTTCATTGGTTCGAAGATCATCTCACTCTGGGAGAGATCCAAGCAGAGTCGCATGGAAGACCTGCCAACGTTGTCCAAGCTGACTCCAACGGCAAGTGGCATGTACGCTCTTCCGCTTTTGGAGTCGCTCTCGATTTGCGCGACGCTGGACTGCGAGGGGAGCGTCGTGAGGTCTCCATGGCGCTTCATCGGTGTATTCCTCGACCACGACTTCCAGCTGCTCGAGTTTATCCATGAAGAGTGTCCAGTGTCTCAAGACGGCACAACCTCGTTTCACCAAGCCAGATACTTGTACGGTGGCTTTGTGCATCGCGTGAATCTCCACCTGTCCCACATCCCAAGCCGAGTCTACTGCATCTTGTTTTGCCTCCAGAAGATTGGCTATGAGGAGAACGCAGTATCTGAAGCAGAGTCGGGTATCAAGAAGAGTTGCGTGCCAGGATTCAGATAGAGAATGGGGAATCTCTGCAAGCTCTCGGCGTCGCCGACATGTTTCCTGAAAGTAATTGTCGCTGGTTCGCGTTGGCAGCTCTGTATCGAAGCAAAAAGCTTCACCATTGGAAAATGCAAGCCCTCGGAGGATCCAGTCAAGCAAACTCGATCCACGCGGGACTCGATGAGATGCACGAGTTGCTTGGGAACCACGCAATCATCCAGATTTACGAGATTGTCGTGAGTTTCCAGAACTTTGGCGGTGACGAAGGCAGCGAATTCGGAGAGTACGCCAAGCGCTTCTCAAAGAACATTCGCTTTGGGTGGAATGGACGCATTTCACTGAATCCCATGACGCCGAGTGGAAACAACCAGGAGCTGAGCAGTCGACGCGGAAGTTTTGGGCTGCTATCACCGCTGGTCATCTCACTCAAGCTCCAAGGACTGAGCGACGAAGTCGAAGTGTACCGGCACGAAAGCTCAAGCCAGTCTTTGCCGACAACCCAGTCAGTATATCGGAATATTCTGCGCATTCTTGGCGAGCATGGCATCAAAGAAAGTTTGCAGCAGAATCCGTTTGTCGCCCAAGAGAAAAAGAGCAAGCGCCAAGTGGAGGTCCGCGTGATCAACGAGCAGAGTAGCGCGTCGGTTGAGAAAGCGCACGTGTTCATCGAGAAGAACCTGGACAACATCAAGCTCACTGCGAACCTCGCCAAGAAAATTGTGCCGACGCTGACCATGGGCTCCAGGTTGGTCTCCATTCGGCGACGACTCCAAACGAAACGCGTGCTTGATGACACAAAAGCGGTTGCTGCAGCATTCGTGGACGAAATCATCAGTATCGGCGTGGAAGTAGCGCTTTTCTCGCTGTGACGAGACTCGAAGCTCATTCCATACATCCGCTCGCGCGCGATGCTGAAGAGGGTCATGCGCCAGCGGTACGAAACTAGCAAGCAGCGGATCCTTGAGCAGGTCAAGGAGAGCGAGCGCAGTCGAATCTACTCGCGGAATGGCCCGATTCGACTGCAGCAGGTGTACCAGCTGCCTCTCGAATTCTCATCTAGCGAGAGGAACTTGCTGGAAGATTTCTCCGAGTTTGGGCTGGAGGTTTCCAAAGAAGACGGGCTGGTTTTGGCGAATGGATCTCTTGACCGAGCTGAGGATACGAGAAGCGTCTACGAAATATGGCGCGCACAGCGAAATGGCGGAGAACAGGATGGTGATAATCCTTCAACCTCTACACCAGCAGAGCCGGATGATGATGATGCTAAAGACGAGAGCTTGCCGCCTGCACAGAAGGACGTAAAGGGGCGTCCTGATCCAAATGATGCGCTCCAGGTTTCACTGGAGAGAGCACGGGAGCGCAAGTTCTGTTACGTCAGTGACAGCGAAGGGAAGATAAGCTGTCGGCTGACACCGGGGTCTTACTCGCTGTACATTTTCCATCTGGAGTACTTTGAGTGGACGTCGTTGGTCGTCGTTTTCCCGAGTGCAAACAACTCTGGTTCTCAGAGCGGCACAGGCACCTCCTGTTCAACTGCGCAAGAGATTCTAGTGCCGCTCGAAGCGTATCGGTGGACGTACAAGATTCAGCTGGTCGATTTTTACCACCAGCACAGTCTGAAAGTGGTCGCTGACATTCCGATCCAAGTCGTGGACAAGTGCATCTCGCAGCGGTACATCGTCAAGACCGATGCGCGAGGGTGTGCGACGTGGGAGGTCGGCAAGGGGCTCTACTCTGTGAGCGCATTGAAGGAGTGCACGTGCATTTTGTACTCGGCCTCGAAGGACGTCGTCGTGGACGGTGGACGATATCGCCCTGCGAAGACGATTTTCGTTCCTGTGCTGATCGGCAAACTCACGATCGAGTTTGCTCTCGCGTCTGCAGTGTCCATGGGGAGCACGATGGAATGTCCTGCGCTCGCAAAGGCGCGCTTTAGAAAAGAAGAGCAAGAGGTGGCGAATCAAGACGGAGACAGCAGCGAGTCGGCTTTTGGCGATTCGCAAGCCGACGTAACAGGTCGAGCCGACCACACGCTGGCGATTGGGAGCTCGCCGAAAATCCCACTGCAGCTCGGGGGATACGACGTGGAGATCAGCTTTGACAACTTTTTCACGACCCATCTGAGTCTTCAGGTAGGGTGGGACACATCCAAGCCCAACGCTCGACATCTCGCGGTACTGTGTCCAGTGATCAAGCAGAGCGATGTCTATCGAGTCGTCTTTTCCTACGTGAATGCGGCCAAGTCGATGGACGCGATGATTGAGATTTTCAAGGACGAGGTAAGAACAAAACAGACCGAAGCCTCCCCTTGTCTTGAAATGTGAGCTGACATATTGCGAATGGCTGGTTTGTGGACTGTGCGAAGGTGCCAGCGGGCCATGTCTGGCGTCAACACCCCAACGCCTATGAAGACCAAGTCAAGTTGGAGCATATCGGACAAGTGGGCGATTGTGAGTTTCAGACTCATGCTCGCATGCAGCAAAGGTATTTATTTGCAACGAGTTGTGTGACTTGATGCGAATACTGCACTCCATCTCACTCTCTTGTGTTGGGCTATTCAGGATTCTCGTACCGCTGCAAAGTGGCGTCATCGCTCCATCCGAGTTCTACGGCAACGCTTCATCGACCGCGCGTGCAGATTTTCACGAGCGATGGACTCGTGTACGAGAGTTCCCAAACCAGCGAAGAGCAATGGCGATCCAGTTTCTGCTGGAACGTGTGTACGTGGGACGCAAATGGCGAACTGATTGTACCACCACCACTGCAGCAGCAGCAATAGAGAAGCACACAAGTAGGAATGGACATCGTTTATCGAGCAAATTGTCCTCAAGCGTATTTGTATGTGTGGAAGTTACAGTGCCACTGTTCACTGCTTAGTCTCGAGGAAATCCGACGCAAGCACCTCGCTACAAGCCGCAACGACAAGCTCGAGATCGTCGCCCGCCGCATTCTCGGAAAGCTTCTGGACGGTCGACGCGATCTTTGCAGGATCGAGCAGCGTGCGGAACGAGCTGTCTCCGAGCAGCGCCTGGAGGATCTCGAGCGTCAGGATGACACTGTCAACGTCTTCTTCAAACAATGGCCAGCAAGAGAGCGAGTCGTGGAAGATTTGTCCAACGATCTGGGTTTTCTGAGCGCAAGCAGCCGCGATCTGCTTCAACAAGAGTGGCGACGCACGCACCAAATTGGCAATAATCGCCAAGGTGTGGGCACTCTCAGCTTCCGCCTTGTCGAGGAGAACGCCAGTGTACTGGGCGATCCACGGGTGGGCGTCAACTGTGAACGCTTCATCCTCCACGCTTCCGAGCAAGATGCACGCGACTGCTTCGAGTCTGGCGCGAAGAGTCTTGCCCTTGCAGGAGCCGTCCACGATGGAGACCAAGAGAGGCGACGCAAGGTCGTCCGCGAATGGAGCCACGAACTTCCCGCTGGCACTGGCAACGCGAGTGACAGCAGAGACAATTTGCTTCGCCGTGGTCTATGGGCAAAGGAGCGAAACACAGGGACCCAAGGTTAGACTATCGTGGTAATGTGGATGTGTGTGTCCTTCATGTGCTGACTCACCTTGGAGTATCGGTCAAGCTGCTTCAGTGCCTGAATGAGCAAGAGCGCGCACTTGTCCACCAGCGGCGCCAACTCCGTCTCTGGTGTGTCGGTCTCCATTCCCTTGCGCACAACGTGAATCACGTCTCCGTAGATGCGAGGGTCCGCGAGCTTGGTCGACGTCTCGCCCAGAAAGTCCGCTTGGTGCGTCGCAAAGTTCGAAGCACCAGCGTTGTAGATCCACGCGACGAACGCCTCCACGAGCGTCTGGCGGACCTTGGAGCACGTCGACTTGATCGGCTGGAGCTCCTCCTTGGCATCCGACGATTTGATCGCGCTCTGGTGATATAGAATGACAGCAACAAGATTCAAGTGAGCTGAAGAACAGGCGAGTCCATTTTTCAAGAACCACACGAGCTCACCTCGAGACGCGGCATCACCGAGCGCAGTTCGTTGTAGACCATGGACACCAAGCCAGCCTTGAAGTGCGGGACGCGCAAGTTAAGGTCGCGCAGCGACTCCAACAATGTGTTCACGTATTCGAAGTCCAGCACCGTCTTCAGTTCAAGCTCACGCAGACTAAAGAAATCGATCAACAACCAAAAAGGCGACGATGTCAGTGACACAACAGCAGAGATCAGAGATCACTAGGAAGCATTCTGCTTGGAGCTACCTACCTCGAAACAATCGCCTCGACGATGATCACGACCATGTCCGTGTTGTTTTGCTCCGGGTCGTTCAGGTAGATCGAGTGGCACAAGTCCGGCAACACGACCGCAGCCGACGTTCTGCGTCCCGCGGTGTTGAGCCAGCCGCAGAGCGTCGCGACACACTGGTAGAGCGAGCTGTCGCCGTTGGAGAACTTCAGAGGCGACTCGTCTTCTTCTTCGTGTTCATCTGAGCTTTTCGTGGCAGCAGGCGCATCGGACGAGGAGTTTTCTTCCACGAACGACGGCACTGGGAGCAACGCGAACACATTCGAAGCAGGACGCGGCAGCTTCTCTTCCAGGAGAACGGCGATCGTCGACACCAGTTCGTTCAGCGTCGCGTCAGTGACAGTGACCTCACCGGAGTACTCGTCTCCAAAGCGCTGCACAAGCGTCAGCAACTGCGGCAGAGTCTTGGAGTAGATCGTGTCTCGCACGCTCTCGTGGGTCTGCGAGGCGACCGAGACGTACTCGCAGGTCGGACGAAGCAAGTAGTCGGCCTTCTGCACCGAAAGCTCGGCGTCCTGCGGCGCGAAGAGGTCCAAGAGCCACTGGTTCTCGTCCTCCTCAGGCGGCACGAAGAGCTCCACGAGCCACTTGAGCTCCTGCTCGACGTCGTCGGCGTCAACTTGAGCGCCAAACGCTTCGAGGACGCGCGTTGACGCCATCAGAGCCACCGTCTACATGATCATGGAAGCAAAATAAGCGGCGGATTAGTCAGTCAGTCCTCCCAATATCAGGACATGTAAGGATCTTCGTAATTGCTTGCGTACCTTCAGCCCAAGGAACGCTTTTCCCCATGCGTCAAAGCGCAGAACCGTCGAGAAAGCAGCGCGGAAGCGGCTCAAAAGCGGCAACATCGCGTCGCGCTCGGTCACGTAGCGCACGCTCTAACATACAACCCGATCATCCGCATCCAAAGAGCAATCACATGGACATCAAATGAGTCAAAAGGCGGAGTTGCGTTAACAGAGACCATCATGCAGCAAGCGACTCACCAGCGACGACGCCGTGATGAGCGTCCCGAGCTCGACCTCCTGCTCGTGCCCGAGCGTCTGGATGCCAAAGGAGAGAAACTCGGCAGTGGCGTCCTCCAGCTCCTGAATGAGCTGCTGGAGGAACGCCGCCGTGGCTTCCACTCCGATGGTGGTCGAGTGCACGCGCTCCTGGACGAAGCCTGGAAGACGACAGACAGACACACACACACACGATGAGAACAACAGCAGCGCTAGAGATTCGCTAGTGGCAGCACGTAGTAACCTGCGATGCCGATGGACTGCGCCGCCATGAGCTGAGCCGCCAGCCCGCGGTGCGAAGAGCTCGTCGCTGCCATTGCTGCTGTTCTAGCGAGTTTGATGCCTGTCAAACAAGAAATGGCTTGAATTGGCCAGAAGCTTGTTCGACTCTTTTAAATCCGGTCAAGATCCTCGACTTTTCCGATAGTAACGCTGTTTAAGTTTTGGTCAAGACGCTTCTAGGAGAAATTCGTGCGCAAAATACTCCATCACTCACTCTGACTATTCGTCAAAGTACCTCCGCGGCTGCTTGATTTTGCTATTGTGTTATTACAAGTACTGTAAAGAGCTTGTATTTTGATGACACTACTTTAAAGAGACCAGTATGTGGACCACCTGAAAATATGTTGCACTCAGATGCTTCGAATCAGGTGGTCCACGCTGGAGAGGCGCATCTCAACGAGGCCAAAATCGCGTTCGCATTTGGCGAGCAGCGTGGCATCAACACTCCTCCTCTGTCTCTGCACAGGCAGTAGCGACTGAGGATCCCCGTGTTATCATGATGCGACGCGAACTGATTGTCATGCGTCAGAAGCATGCAAAATGCATCGCTTTCTCCAGAAAGCGATCGTCCAAAGAAGAAAATCCGTCGATTGATGTGCCACACAAACCCAAACATATCTGTCTCATATTCGCTCTCCTACTGTTTCGTACGGTACGCTTTGTCCGCCTTCACTTTTTTGGTCGGTGATTTCTCCGTTTTTCGGCCTATCCGAAGCCATTTCCGAAGCTTCTTGACCCTCTCCCACGCATTTTGATTTTTGGATGGATGCATCCATGAAAAAAAAGCCGAGTTTGGCTCGTTCGAAACGAAAAAGATCGGATTCTTTGGAAGAATCCGCCGTCGTCTTCGACGTTGCGCTAGCATAGCATTCGGACACAGGTGTTGGTGGCCACGGACTCTGTGTGCAGAGGCGAGTTTTACTCATCGGGGCAGCTTGTTGTTGGCGGACCAAAACGCAGCTGAACCCACTGGTTTGGGGCCACTTGGCACGCTTTTTGCAGTCTCCTTTGACTTGACCCAAAAACAAAAAACAAGCAGACTTTACAAAATGGGACGGACCAACAACCCAAAAAGCGACTTGGCATCGCTTTTCAGCCAATCACCGCGCGTGTGTAATGATGGGTTGGCGTTGTGCCATCGCAGCCGGAAATCGAAGCTTCGCAGACCAAAAGGGCAACTGCGTCTGCGCCACAAGAGAAGCAATGCAGCAGAAGAGCCCCGAGTTGGAATTGGCCGAGCCACACAAACAGGCCGAGCCAAGCCACAAGTGTTGATTGATTCTCTCGATTCCCTCCACGAAACCAGCGACACACCCACAGGAGGGACCCAAAGTGGCTCCCTTGCTTCTCCCTTCTCTCGTTTTGTTCTTTGTCTTTGGTCCCGTGGCTGGCCGCCGAAAAGAAGAACGACGCGTGAGTTGCGCTTTGGCTGGTCACTGCCGGAACGACCGCGACGAGCGCAGCCATCGATCGATCGATCTTCCTTCTCGGCGACAAGAAGAGCGACTGTGCGTGGCGACTGTGGATCTGCAGCCGCTTGTGAGTGATATTGAATGGGGCTGTCGGAGCGCCAGAGATCAACAGCTGACGCGGGTGACATGAAACGCTCGTCCCGCAGGAAAGCGGACGGCAGCGCCGCGGTCCGCAAGCCCAACAAAGCGGCCGATGCAGAGGAGCAGCAGCGAGCAGCAGAAGAGAGTGAAGCGCGTGCGGATGCGGATGTGGCCGAAGTGAAGAAGACGCGTCCCAAAAAGGAGAAGCGAGCTGCGACCAAGCAGCAGCAGCAGCCAACCGCGTCTGAGGACGAAGTGAAACCGCCGCCGCCGCCGCCGCAGCAACCGACCTCTACGAAACCGGACAGCGACAACAAGAGCAAGAGCAAGAGCAAGAGCGACGGAGGCATCCCGGCGTCCATCAAGGTCCGCATTGCGTCCCCACCGACCACCAGTGCGTCCACGTCCATCAGTGCGCGAGTCCACCGCCGCCACGAGGAGGACGACGAGATGGACGATTATGACGCGGACACTCAAGCCGCATTGCGCATCGACGCCGCGACGGCAACTGGCACCAACACGACGTCCCCGACGTCCGTGGCGTCGGCGCCGACGTCCCCCGCCGACGACAGCGGACTGAACACGCCCAACGGCAGCGAGGGCTCGGCCATCGCCGCCAAGCGCCGGCGCCTGGAGGACCCGCCCATGTTCCTGGAGAAGACGTACGAGATGCTGGAGAAGTGCGCGCCGGAGATCGCCGGCTGGTCCCAACCCGCCGGTGAGAGCTTCATCGTGAAGAAGCCGATCGAGTTCGCCGAGCACGTCATCCCGGTCTACTTCAAGCACAAGAACTTTAGCTCGTTCGTGCGGCAGCTCAACTTTTACGGGTTCCGGAAGGTCCGCGTGGACGCTGAGACCGCGGCCAGCGTGGACCCGAAGGAGTGGTGGGAGTTCCGCCACGACAAGTTTGTGCGCGGCCGCAAGGATCTGCTGCGTGAGATCAAGCGCCGCACGATCGCGGATGGACGCTCGACGATCGAGCGCGCTGAGATGGACGAGTTGCGCGCCGAGGTGTTCGGGCTCAAGGAGCAGGTCCAGCAGCTCAACAAGCACATGATGAGCGTCATGCAGGCGCTCATGACCAGCAGAACTCAGGGTGGAGGAGCCACGCCACCAGTGGCGCCAATTACGGTGCCAGGGACGTCAATGTACGACCACCACCCATCGTCAACGCCCTCGTCGTCATCGTCCGCTACAGGAGGACATGCGTCGTTGTCGCAAAGTGGACGTGAAGCACACCACCCGCAGCTGCCATCCATGGTCGTCCACGGAGGACAGCAGCAGCAACAGCAACACCAACAGCAACAGCACCACCATGCGCTCCTGCAGCTGCACCAGGGTCTGCCACCGCCGCAGATCAAAGCGCCGATTCAACCGTCGTCGTCGTCGGTATCAGCAGCAGCGTCATCGTCGCGTACGCACGTGATACCAAGCTCGATCAGCAGCCACAGCAGCAGCGGCAGCAGCAACGGCATGCATGCAAAGTCAGATGGGACGAAGCGCAGTCCCGCTACCACGTACGAGCTGCGTCCGCTGCAGTCTGTGATCTCGAGCGTCCACCACATCTCGGCGGGGGCGACGACTACGACAGCGAGTCATCTGAGCCCGGTGTTCTCGTTCCGAAGCGGACCGGGCAGCGCCCCCGCGGGCATGTCGTTTGTCGACCGCGTGGATTGGAGCTCGTACGGCCGCCAGCAGCTGCCGCCGCCGCCGCAGCAGCAGCAGCAACAGCAACAGCAACACCACCAACGCCACTACGACCCGCAGCAGCTGCCGCGGTTCGGGAACCCATTCCCAGGCGCTGGGGTGCGTCATTCCTCGGGCGGTGGACACGACAGAGCCGGGATGATCCTGCCATCGTCCTCCTCTTCCTCTTCCTCTTCCTCGCACCGCCACCGCACTGAAGTCGCTGCGAGCACCAGTGCCAACCAGTCGGCGGGCTTCAAGCGGATACGCGATGACAGTAGCGCCATGCACGAGACCGCGCCGGATGCAGCGGTGCGACAACTCAGCATGACCGCCTCGCAGACCCGCGGAGAGCTGCTGGGCTGCATCATCGCACGCATCTTGGGCTTCATCCGCATCCAGCAGCAGCAGCCGTCGTCCGAGGAGGTGGACGCCGTCGCGGACGCGGTGGTGTCGGACATCCGCCAGCTGCTCGCGCGCGTGCAGGAGCCCAGCTCGCCGGTGTCGCAGCAGCAGCACGCGGCCAACTCGGAAGCCGCGTGCATGTACCGCGTGGAGATCCTCAAGTTCATCTCGCGCGAGCTGCCGCGCGCTGTGCAGGACTCGGTGGAGAAGCGCATCCCGCCGCACGTCAAGAAGTCGCTCAACCGGTCGCTGCTGGCGCTGCTCGTGCAGAAGGCGCAGGCGTCGCTGGAGAACCAGATGCGCATCGAGACGGCGCCGACGCCGCATAGCAGCACGAATGCGTCCATGATGGGGTCGCATCGATGAGAGAGCAACAACCCGAACAATTTTATAAGCGTCCATCTAAGAACGACACCCAAAGAAATGTGTCCACCTGCATCCCCCGCATGTTAACTATGAAGAAGAATTCAATGAACAAGTAAGGTAAATCGCTTTTTGTCTCTACAAACACACATGTTAATTTCCTATTATTTGTCTACTCATGGTGGACGATACTCTATTCTGAATCACAAGGTGGACAATACGAGCAGCTACACGTATCTATCGTAACTGTTAGCTATGCGCGCTGTGAGAGCGTGCAGAGCAGCGGTTCGTCCTGGATGGCCTTGTCCACCACGTCCATCGTGACGGCGGACGTGAGCTTGGCCTTCCAAAAGTTCTTGTTCGACGCGCGCGACGCCGCTCCGGCTGCTCGCTTCACAAGCGCGTAGCACTCGAGCGACGCAAGGTGCACCTGCAGGTCGTCGCGGTTGAAGAGCGGCATCCACGCAAAACCCGGGGTGGCACGCAGGCGCGCGAGCTCCTGGCTCACGACGCCCATGTCGCAGGGCTTGCCGTCGCTTGGCGCGATCGACGTGATGACATACAACAGGATCTTTGGCAGACGAGGGAGCTGGTGCACGTCGCGCATGGGACCACTCGCGAGCATGGTGCTGGAGCACGCGAGCACGTCCTTCAGCGTGATCTTGTGGAACGCGTCGCTGTCGCGTTTCGATTCCGCTTCCGCGCATTCACTGCGGCGCAGGCAGAAGCGCGCGCACTGCTGCAGCAAGCTGATCGCGCGGCGCACGTCGCCGTCTCGAGACGCCACTTTGCGCGCAATGAGCTCGAGCGCGCGACGCTCCACCAACGCATCAACCGACGCAGAATGATTCTCAGCATCAGCAGCGGTTCGCACGTGCGCGTTGAGGATCGCGAGCAGCTCGCTGTACGTGTACGCTGGGAAGAGCACGTGCGGCACGTTGAGGTCTCGCGGAAGGAACGCTTCGAGCTGCGCGTGCATGTCGACGCCGTTCATGATGCCGATGAACTTGAACTGAGCGGATGGCAGCGCCGCCCATCGAACCAGGAAGCGGAGAATGTCCTGCACGTGCTTCTGCGCAGTGGACGGCAGGCGCAGCAGCTGATCCACTTCGTCCAATACCAGCACACTATTGGAAAAAGAACAGAGACAAGAGACTGTTAGCAACTGTGTTGGTAAGACTCGCAAAAGAGATAGAGAAAGTTGCAGTGTACTCACGTTTCACACTTGGTGCGCTTCTTGGCCGCGTCCTCGAGAAACTCATCCAGGAAGTACGGGTCGAGGTACGGGAGCTTCCAGGGCGTACGCGCGCGCAGCTGGTCGTCGATCTTCGCGTAGAGCGCGATGGGGTTCGTATACGTGCTGCAGTTCATGCGGATGACGGCGTTCGCGGAGGCGGTGCGGCGCTCGTACTCGCCCAGCAGCTGGTCGACTGAGGACGATTTGCCCGTTCCAGGAGGGCCGATGATGAACAGACTCCTTCGACTCTCGCTGCCAGCGACGCCGTTGAGGATCGAGGCGATCGTGGCTTGTTCGGCTTCTCGACCGACAAGCGGGAGCTTTCGCTGCGAGCCGCAGACGCGCAGGAGGATGTTCTCTGCGTCCTCAGGCGCTTCCAGGTTGTCGACGCTCGAGTCCGAGAGCACTTCTTCGCTCGTGTACGACAGCGTGCGGCGGATGCTCGGGCGTTTAGCTGCTGCTACGACTACTGGGATTTCTGCTTGTGGCTGGGTCACATTCGCGTCTGCTGCTGCCTCGCGGTCGCTCTCCAGCTTTGCCGTCTTGGAGTTTGGGGAGATGTAGTCCATAATCGACTTGCGCTCGCCCACGAATGCGGTATTAGAAGCCTCCGCACCCGACCGAGCCGTCATCAACGCCATCACTTCGTCGTCCTTCATCGGTGGAGCGCGTGTGTCAATGTACAGCAACGGCTTCTTCGTCATCGGGGTCTTGAACGCCGAGGCTGTCAGTGCTGGCGCTGGCTTTGCCCCCACTGGCTGCGCTGCTGGTTGCGTACGTGAAGCTGCTGATTGCTCATCGTCCGCCTTTGCCTTCTTGGGCGAGATGTAGTCCAGAATCGACTTCATGCCACCGGTTGATGCTGAGGATGCCACACTTGGTACTGCGGGAGCAGCGTCCGTCGTGACGACATGGAGCTTGCGCTTCCTCTGCACTGGGGTCTTGCGCACAGGCTCAGGCTGCTTGACAGTTGCGATCGGCTGCTGCTGCTGGGGTTGCGAATGCTGTTGCTGAATGAGCGCGAGCTGGCGGGCCTGCGCCCAGACGCTGGGCTGCGAGCGCGTTCTCATTGCTGCCTCTGGTGATTGTCGCGACGGGTGTCTGTTGTGTCGTGGAGGTCACGTTCGGAAGTGAGAGAGAGGGAGATCGATCGTTGCGAGCGCGCCAAAACTGTATGTCCTCTAAAACCCGCAGCTCGCTCTCTTCACACAAATTTGCTGTTGTTTTCTGGTACCGCCGTTAAGTGGAGCCGCCGCTTACAGAGCGTACCAAAACGTCCAGCCAATCAGCGCGCAGCAGTTGACAAACTCCCGCCAGATTTGCGCTCCATTAAAACTGGTACCGCGCTGAAATGAAGGTTTTAATCGAACTCCCGAGATCAAGCATCAATTAAATGCAGGCTATTTCACCTATTGTAGGTTATTGTGCTTCGTTTGTGTTGAGGGCAGAGGCGGAGAGACGTGGGAACAGACTCACGCGGATCGCGAACGCGAACTCCGAGGTCTCGAATGCATCAAGTCTTCTTGAGAATCGACTTCGATAACGAAACTTGTGGACTCAAATGAATGAAATGTTCAAAATGCTACATGAACTTGCGTGAAAAAATTAAATATGGTGATATGATGCAGAGGGATCGATATCCCACGACCGAGGCAGCTTTTTGTTGGCCACCTCACGTCGTTTTCTCTCTATAGCTACAAAACTGGTAAAATGTACGTTGAGAAAGAGACTTCCAGTCCCAGCCTCTCTCTCTCTCTCTCTCTCTCTCTTCGTGGCTCTAGGCTATAAACCTCTCTGGGTCCTCATACTTTGAGGCAGTACTTGCAGCCCGAGTGGTTCTCCAGAGTGCTCGTCGCCTTCCCTGCGGTCGCGTTGGCGATGAGCGTGAGGTGCTGGATGCGCGACGTGAGCAGCGGGTGCGCGGCGTCGCCCAGGTAGTTGCCCTGCTCCGTGATCAGGCTCGTGTTGAGCAGCGTGCGCAGCTCGCAGTTGCGCGAGAGCTTGCGCTCGAAGCAGTTGATCCCTCCGCGCGCGTAGCCGTGCTCGGCCGCGACGTGGTCGGCTTCATGCTCGATGCGCCACGAGAGCAGCATGTTGCCGCCGACGAGCGTGGCGCAACCGGCGACCGTGGCCACGAGCTTGTTGGGGATCTTCTTGATCATGTAGCAGCAGCCCAGCATGGAGACCGGCAGGAAGAAGCCCGAGATGACCGAGTGGTTCTTGGCGATGTGCGCGCTCTCGTGCGCGAGCACAAAGTTGATCTCGTCCTTGTCCGGGATGTCGTACACCTGGCGCTGCGCCGGGGTCGCGTGGAATGCGTCGTAGAGCTCCGTGGGCAGGATGACGCACGCGCCGCGGCGTCCGATCGTCGCGTTCGCGCCAAGTGACGCACCGGAGGTCTCGTTGCCAATGCGGATCGAGAGCCGCTCGGGGTTCTTCACGCCGATGCGGGCCGCGACGTTGCGCACGTTGACTGCGAACGGGTCCTGGCGCGCGAGCTCGACCGAGTCCGAGCCCTGCGCGAGGCTGAGCGAGAAGTCGCTCGTGGGCTCCGCGAGCGGGTACGACGAGAACGCGTACATGGCGAGCGCCGAGGCGCTGACGAAGCGGCGGGTGAAGGCGGCGTTGGAGATCATGAGGCGCGCGTGGTGGATGGCGAATGTCCAAATGGCTCGGGCGTGCGCCTGCGCATTGGCCGCTCCAGTCGGTGGTGGGCTTGGGTTGACCATGGCGATCTCCTTACAGCTGCGTGTCAATGACGATCGTTGCACGTGACACGCTGTTAAACGCGCTTGGCTCTGCAGCCGACTGGAGAAAGAGAAACGCGCTTGACGTGCTGGAGACACGAACTCACCGACCGGCCGCACAGTGGGACTGACTCACTGACGGATGATAAAGTCACTTGGCGCTTGACATGCACTTGCTGCTGCTGCTGCTGCTGGTGTTGGTGGCTGAAGGAAGAAGCGGAAGTGAGGCATATTGTTGGGCCACGCACGCGCCACTGAGCTCTTGGCCATTGCGATGGCCATTCACCGCCTGCGACGCTATTTGCAACAGGCGTTGACGCATCGTGCATCACCCAGACTGAATCCAGTGGACACGCTCCGAATGTCACATTTTACAGCGATCTGATTGGATGAAAGTGCAACTGCTGGCGAGCTGATTGGCTGACGGCTTTTGAGCATCACCCGAAAATGGCAGTGACGAGTGATTTTGGTGCGCGTTTTGGTTTCATCCAATACGGAGTATACAGGTTTTGTGAGACTGAAAGAGAGCATTTTTGAGATTCGTTTCTGTGTTCACAAAACAAGGTCGGATTTTATTGAGCATTTGTGGAAAAAAAGAGAAAACCCAAGTCGAACATCACCTTGTTTTGAAAATGTAGCCATGTGCTGAGAGACTCAGATTTCTACTTCCTGCTGCTCTCGATTTCCATGAAGCACCGTTTTGGCTCGTGTTCACTGCTTAAAAGCGCAGCGTGTGACAAAACGTTCCTGCTCTGAAGTCGTTTCACTTCTTCACAGTCAGGTGTGTGCACGAAGATCGTTGCCTCCACAAACAGACGCTGACGCATTTTGCGTCTGTCCAAAAGATGTTGCAAGTGCATCAGTTGGCCCGTACAAGCGTCAGGGGCTTTGCCGTCTCAGGGCTGACTGAGATCTATCTCCCCGTTATTTTGCAGGTTCAGGAAGGTGATCAAGAGCCTGCGGTCCGTTTGACCGCCTCACTTCAGTTGAAACTTCTTGCACTTTATTATTGAGGTTTCTGAGTCAGTGAACAGACAAGCACTGTACACTCAAGCTAGTCGACTCGCTTTCCTTGTGACTGTTCAAAATCGTATTATTTCCGTAATAACAACGCACACTGCGAGATCTCATGCTCGTTTCTCATCTACAACTCGCCCACTTAAACTGAGACTTTTATCAAACACCACCCCGGTATTCCACTCACGCTACTCTTCTATCCTTCGCAGCTTGGTTCCACTCTAGAACGTCGGACTGGACATGTCGGTGTAGACGCTGCAGGTGCCCGTGCCCGCAGCGCCGCGACGCAGACGGATGTAGCCGGCCTCGCCCCAGCGCGTGCCCCACGAGTTCTTGATCTTGAGCGTGGACGCGTC